>PVJL010004107.1:0-138772 GCA_004026885.1 Lyroderma lyra
TCAGTCAGGAGTATAGCCATCTCAAGGCTCAACTAGAGGAGGATTCACTTCCAAGCTCACTCATGTGGCTATTGTCAGGTCTCAGGTCTTTGCTGGCGGTTAGCAGCCATCAGTTCCATGCCACGTAGGTCTCTCCATAGAAGTATTATACTTACGTGATGGCAACTGGCTTCCCCAGAATAGAAAGAGACAGAGAAATGTAGATGCCTTCTCAATATAGTACTTAGGAAGAAAGTAGAAAAGGGCAGAAAGAAGAAATTAAGGTAGGAGGCAAGGGCAACTGGCAGGACTGGTAAAATGTCTTGATTATCAATTTTTTTTGCTTTCGTTTTTCCATATGTTAAGCAGATATATTCCATATGGAAAAATATATATATAACTTAAGGAAAAAATAACATGATCAAAGTTCAGGAATAGTTAGGATAAAGCCACAAAGTTCAGGAAGCAAGAAATGAACAACTTCTCAATATAAAAAACATGCAAGCAAATTTTTAAATGGATAAAATGGAAGAAGTCTAATAGTTGCCATGAAATACAAAATCACCGACACAGATGGGACTTGTCAATGATATTATACAGGTAGAGAAAGGAAAATTAACCCCTGGAAAAAACGAATCGGAGTTTGAAGCCTATAAGGTTGTGGCACACATTTTAATGGAGAAACATGGTACCCTCCTGTTTCAGTGTTAGGGCTCACAGTAAAGATGCTTTGGGGAGTTATTAGTGTGCACAAGTACGGAATTACTTCCATTGTACCCTGAGGCCTGCGCCCTAGTGACTTTGAAACTCCGTTGACATGAACAAAGGGTAAGAAATGCATTTTACACAATGACTAATATGCACACAGTCAAACACACGTAACTGAAGTACAAGTCTAATGAAAATAATAGTTATTATGTGCTATGTACTCAGATTTTTATGTTCTATTGTATGTCATTTTTAAATTTGGGTCAAGATTTGCTGTATGGATTTCATGAACCATTAATAAGTTGTGACATGCAAGTTGAAAAATACTACTTTGGAAGACTTTCAACCAGTTTGCCCTGAATTACAGAGAATAGTTAGGATAAAGCCACAATGTCCCCATTATATTAGCTGACTTCCCCATAGGGAAAAGGAAGGGATTCAGGTATGAAATAAACATTTTCTTTTAAAGATTTTAATAATGCATAAAGTTAAAGCAAGTACTTTTACATTTTTCTGTATCCGTGCTTATTTCCTCATTCTCATATCTTATTTTGTGTATTCATGTTCTTTTTTCTGTTTCTTAGGTTTGTTAGTAGTTTATTGCTTTCCAAAGACAGTTCTTAGATTTATTTATTAGTTCTACCATTTTCAAATCTCTAACTTGTTAATTTTTTTTAAATTTATTTTTATTGTTAGACTTATTGGGGTGACATCTGTTAGCAAGGATTACATAGGTTTCAGGCATACAATTCTACAGTGTGTTGTCAGCTTGTTGTATAATAAGTTCACCACCCAGTGTGAGTTAACTTGTTAATTTTTGTAATTGATCTTTACTTTGCTTTCCTTACGTTTATTTTGTTTTTCTTTTAATTTTTTTAAATTCAATGTTTAATTTATTTAATATTTATTTTGTATTAGTTATCTATTGCTAATTATTGCCAATACATTACCCTTAAACTTGGTGACTTACAACAACATACAGCCATTATTTCACAGTTTTTGTGGGTCAGATCCAGGCTTCACTGGGCTCTCTGATACAGGATCTATTGTGAGGTTGCAATCAAAGAGTTGGCCAAGGACACAGTCATCTTCAGGTTCAACTGGGACAAAACTACTTCTAAACTCACTCAGCGTTTGTTGGTAAAATTCACATCCTTGCTGGCTGTTGGCTATTAGTTCCTTGACAGGTAGACTTCTCCATCAGAGCAGGCGTGAGAAAAGAGCCAGGGACAAAATTACCATTAAGATGAAAGTCAGTCTTTTGTAATGAAGGAAACCAGACTATGTCACCTGCAATACGCCTCTTTGATATAAAAATTGTTCTGAACTGAAGGTATTTGAGAGGAAGCAAATACAAGAAAATCCCCCTGCCTTCCCCTTATTTGCCTAAAAGTAAGACACAAACATTCAAAGATGTCCCTCCTCCCCCCTCTACCAGGAAGGACAAATTTTCATTGCTAGGAACAACTTCAGACTTGTATGAGCGAGGAGATGGCACCAGAGGAATCTACAGAACAAACTTTACTAACTGGCCTTCATCTGCTATTAATTGCCCGTATTATTTACCTTTCCACGGTTTACCACTCTTGGGAGTCTGAAACCACTTTTCTTTGTCCTGTCATTTCTCTACAAATGTATTGTTCTTTGTTGAAGATGCTATATAAACCAATGTTCTAAGCCACCTCTTGGAGTTATTCTTTTCCTGAGATATACGTGTTAATAACTTTGTTTTGTTTTTCTCCTGTTAATTTGTCTTTCGTTACAGAGACCCCAGATGTGAACTTAGAAGGGTACTCTACAGTAACCTAAAGAGAGAAGTTTCAATCCATCACTATTGCCATGTTCTATTCATTAGAAGTGAATCATTAGTCTAGCACAAACTCAAGGGGAAAAGATTATCCAAGGGTGTGACTTCCAGGAGACAGGGATCACTAGGAGCCATATCAGAACTGCCTACCACACTTACTGTATTTTTTCATGTATAAGATGCCCCCATGTATAAGACGACCCCTACTTTTCTAACTCAAAATTAAGAAATCAGTATCAGGAGTTCCCTGGTGGTATAGTGGCTAAGGCTTTGGCACTGTCAACGCTGCAGCCTGGGTTCAATTCCCAGTCAGGGAACTACCCACATTTAAAAAAAAAATTTACATATATATTTTAAAAAATGGTTTTTATTCATATATATATATGAAATCAGTATCAACCAGTTATGCCCATGTATGAGATGACCCCCAATTTTTGGTCTAACAATTTTAAGCAAAAGTATCATCTTATACATGGGAAAATGTGGTACATACAATCAATCCTCAGGCAATTTTGTAGTCATTTACAGATATGCCCAGAATTGCAAAAAAATTTTTGAGTTGGCTAATGTGCTTGTTTCCATCTGAGGTTGAATACGGTGACATTCTGCTTTCTTATTTCAGCTTTCATACTATAAACAATTGTCCTTTCCACGGTCTATTTAGTGTCTATTTTTCACATTGTTGTGCTTTTTGCTGGTGATTTTGCTATTTATGCCCCACCACATTAAGTGCTGATGTATTGCATAGTGTCCCTAGGTGCAAGAAAGTTGTGATGAGCCTTTATGAGAAAATACAAGTGTTTGATGAGCTCCATTCAGGCATGAGTTATAGTGCTATTGGACATGAATTCAATGTTCATTTAATCAGTCAGCAGTATATACCGAATTTTTCCATGTATAAGGTGATACTTTTGTCTAAATTTGTTAGACCAAAAATTGGGAGTTGTCTTATACATGGGAGTAATTGTTTGAGAGGGTTTCTTATTGTTGGGTTAGAAAAGTAAGGGGTCAAATAAATAAATAAATAAATAAACAGAAAAGTAGGGGTCATTTTATAATGGGGGCATCCTATACATGGAAAAAAATGCAGTATTAAATAAGAAGTCTTTAAACATACATAAACACCCAAAAAACAAGATTATATATTGATTATTTGACAAAATATTATGACCAGGTACCCAGCAAGCTAACCCTGTGTTTTCCCTAGAAGCAATCATTCAGTATTCACTAATTCGATGTTTGTGGCAACTTTATTGAATATAACTACTACAAATACCTGGAATCAGCAGTATCAGTGTTTGTATTTAAGACTATGACTTTTCTTCCGAGTTGAGCTGTATATGCATCTCAAAACTCTGATGTGTAAAGCATGCCTGCTATTAAGCTATTATCCATCACCTCCAAACCCAGAGAGAATTGCTCTTGAGTCCTATAAGCTAGTGGCTTCAAAACCTCCATGTGGAGCTTTGGGAGATGGGGCTGGAACTCTACAAGGTAGCTGCATTCCTTCTTTGTCAGCTGGCTGCTGTTAGTTTCTTCAGTAGGGGTCTCCAGAGGGAGACTTGGAGGCAAAAGGAGGAAGCAGGAACTTTGGCCAGCAATGCCCCTTTACCCTGGCAGGGGCGGCAGCAGCTGGTTGTAGCCACCAGATATTTCCATGCCCTGTGAACCAGTTCAACTATACCACCGCCAGGAGGCTGAATCTCAGTTCTGTGGGAGCTCTCCAAGAGCATGGTAACTGCCACCTGCAGGTCCTACCTCATAGTTACCTCAATGTCCCTTTGATTTTTTCAGTGCTTTTCCAAATTAAATCCTTTCTATAGAACTACCTACTGTGGTTTTTCTTTTCCTAGAATCTAACTGTTACATACAGATTCTTTATTTTGAAATTATTATTATTATTTTTTTTTTGTATGGGGGTAATTTCCTGGCCGGGAATCGAACCCAGGCCGCAGCACTGACAGCACCAGCGCCGAAGCCTTAAGCCACTACACCACCAGGGAACTCCGAAATCATTTCAAACTTATAAAAGTTGTAAGAATACTAGAGAGAAATTCTGGCTGCCTTTTCATACCCTTTACTCGAATCCATCTTTTTTATTTTTCAGTGAAGTAAAATTAAAATAATGTAAAATTAACCATTTTAAAGTGAACGATTCAGTGGCAATAAGCACATTCTGAATCTATCAACTTTTGACATTTTGCCACATTTGCTTTATAATGCACTATCTATATGATATATATGCATGTATAATTATGCATAATTTTTTAACCATTGAGATTAAGTTGCACACATACTTCTTTACCTCTTATTACAATTACATGTATTTCTGAAGAACAATATTTCATATAAAACCACTGATACATTATTTTTATGTAATCTATAATGTATATTTCAATTTTGTGAATTATTCAAATAATATCCTTTATAATATTATTTTTCCCATTAGTGCAGCCACCCAATCTAGGAAGACATGCTGAATTTAGGTGTCATATCTGTTTAGTCACTTTTAATGTGGAACAGTCAGCCTTTCATAACACTGACATTTTTTTTAAAGAATATAGGTCAGGTTTTAGGGTGTTCTTCAGTTAGGTTTCCTCTTAATTAGAATCTGGTTTTATGTTCTCATAAGTGATTTGTGTCCTTTTCAGGGTATCACGAGATGTCTGTCTGCTTTTGATAATCCATTCAAAGTATTGTCCAGTTTCTCCACTCCTTATACTCTTTTGCAACTAGTAAGTGATCAGTGCAGAGATACTCGAGACCATAAAGATATCTAGAATTTGGAGTTCCCTGTAGTGGCTTAAGGTTTTGGCGTTGTCAATGCTGTGGCCTGGGTTCGATTCCCAGCCAGGAAACTATCCACATACCAAAAAATATATGTATATCTAGAATTTTTCATAATATTATCTTTTGTATAATTTTTTTATTTGGTCTTGGATCTGTTCCTGGATTTTTCTTTGATTCAAAGTTATTGTAAAGAAAACTTTAAAATGCCCAAGTGATAGAGTACAACATGTAACTCTACAATTCTTGTTACTCACTATTTCTTTAAAGGAAAAACAAATCATATTATTAAAGAAACTATTGGTTAAGCTTATTTTGTTATGTATTAATTCTCAATATTTTCAATTAAAAAATTATTCTTTTTAAGTTGTTGATATAGTTCAAACACAAATGTTACAAAGAGCATACAGTGAAGAGTCTCCATCTTACCAGCTACACTGAGGTAACCAATGTTACAAGTTTCTCTGTGTCTTTATAGAGATAGTGTCTGCATATAAGCAAAAACACACATATCTTACCATCACCACCATGCAAACTGATATTTGTCTATATTTTCTATACTGCTCTACATCTGGCATTTTTGCCTTAATGGTATATTCTACAGATCACTAAACATCAGTACATTCAATATTAGCTTCCTTATTCTGATGGCTTCAGTGTATCCCATTGTACACATGCACTGTGATTTATTCAGCTAGTCTTCTATTGACATTTAGGTTGTTTCCTTTTTCCTCATTTTTTTTTTGCCTTTATATAAACTATGCTACAGGATAACCATGTACATATATCAGTACATGTGCAAGTACATTTACCCTATAAATTTCTGGATGTGAAATTTCTGAGTCAAAAAGTTTGTAATTTTGTACTGTCATTTTGATAAATGTTGCCAGTATACCCTTCATCAAGATTCCATAGAGACTGTACCAATTTACAGGGAATGAATTATATCACAATTGTCCTTTATGTCTTTTGTACTATGTGCCATAATGACTGCGAGAAAGAAAATTTGAGAGTAGTATTAAACAAGAAGATTCTAAAGAAGTGACTTTTCCAAAAATGATGCATTCAATATTCCAAAATATAATTATTAAGGTTAAAAAATTTTACCTCATCATAAGGCTGGAATTTTAATTTAATTCTTATACTTGTTAAGATTGTTGTTCCGGAGTTCCCTGCTGTGGCCTGGGTTCGATTCCCAGCTAGGGAACTACCCACATACCAAAAAAAACAAAAACAAACAAAAAAAAGAGATTGTTGTTCCTCCCAAAGTTTTGCAATTTGGCTTTTTTTTTTTTTTTTTACTTTAATGATGCACATATTTCCAGATCTGCAATAAACTGGGTACAAACTCAGAAAGGTAGCATATAGTTCAGCTGTTATACACACACATAGTCCCTGGCATAGGGAAAAAGGAAAAAGGGCTCTTAGCTGGCCTCTCCTTCAGGCTTTTATTGTCCTTGAGGCATTCTCCTTGCCCAAATAAGAAGGAAAATTATTTTCCAGTCTTAAATCGAGTGCCAAAATTATTCTTGGAATTGCTCCCTTAATCTGTCAGTTTCATTTTTCCCATGGAGGCGTGATCAGGGCAACCAAACCTTCCCAGTCAGAATCAGGGTTGGAAACTGATTGCTCCCACAGACAGCTGTTTTGGAAAAATTCCTTGCAAGGCAATTTCAATAAGGGACCTTAAACATCAGAGAGCTGGTGCTGGGATCGGAGCTCTAACTGTACACGTGACTTCAGTCTTTCTACAGTGCTAGTGGCTAACAGAGGCATACAGGAATTAGTCATCTCCAGGGATTTTTTAGAAGACTGAGTAATCAAATTCCAAGGAACCAGATTCCTTAGTGTTGGTCTCCAGCTCATTTCCCAAGTTCTTACTTTCATTCTCATTCCCAGTCTGGTCTAGCCAGGAGTGTGGGCATTGAGGCATCACAGCTCACACCCAAGCTTTGTCCCGTGCAGGCTGACACGGCAGGTGAGTTAGCCTCCCAGAGACAAACGTCTTCATCCGGTCACACTACCCTACTGTAATGTTGATGTGAGGATTAAGTAAGGGAAGTGTAGTGTATGAGCACAGAGCCTAACACCATCTTCACAAATAAGCCTCAGTAAATGTTAGTTTCTTTCCTATTATCACTTATTTCCCCTCTGACCAATGGCCTAAAACTTATTCTTCTAGAGCATTGGTTCCCAAACGGTGGTACGTGTACCACTGAGGGTATGTGCTGGGCTGTTCAGGGATATGTGAAAAATAATCAGCAATGGCCAAAAAATAAGTAAAGTAAAAAAAACAAAACATTACTTATGGAACAATAAATGTTAAGTTTGAATCACACGGTTAATAGAGACACTTCAAAATGAAATCGCATTAGCAAATGATGATTGGTGAGGGCATAACTATGAACCCTTCCCCCAAACTGCTCTTCTACCAATCTGTAGTCAGAGTTTCAGAACAATCCATTTGGGACATTTTCTAGAACTTCCCCAAACATATAAATACATCTGTAGCCAAACTATTTGATCAGTTTAGTTATTGACTAAATAAAAGTAAGTGTGTTGTCTTTAATCGAGATTCTTTTCAACTAGTTTTTTATTTAATGTTTAACATATTTTCAGTTATTGTCAGTGATTTTTAAGCATGTCAGTTATGGATCAGTGGTTGAAAACAGAAACGGTTATAAAACCAAAACTTGATGTGGATTATAACTCAAACTCAATGATCTCACTAACAATGTTTCAATTGGCTAGTGATCTGCATAACAATTATTACAGACTTTTCAGATAACACAAATAAATATTATTGATAATAAATTTAAAGTTTGTTAAATACTTTATCATCATTATCAATATTTAACTGTTACAAATATTGTAAAATTAAATCTGTAGTTTGTACTTTTAGTGTAGTGATTTTTCTTTCCTAACTTATTACTTCATTTCCACTATTTTACATTAAGATAGGCACTGAACAAAACCATCAGGATTTAAAAAGAGCTGTTTTAAAAACAAAGGGTACAATTTATAGAAATGGGCTTAAAAGGGGTGAACAAATGGGAAAAAGTTGGGAACCACTGTTCTAGAGGTTATACTCTTGACCAGAATTAAATTAGAAAAGAAGCACTGTGGTGAGGCAATCTGAGGGAAACACCAGGCTTCACCTATGCCCAAATTCAAATTTGAAAATTAAAAAAAATATTTATTCTGTTTTAGGTGGTAAGATTTCAAACTCTCAGAAACGCATTTTGCGGTGCTGACAACCACACAGTTAGAAAATCCACACCTTTGAAGACAACTCCGGCAGGTTTTGTAATCAAGTCAAAACTATGGTTTATATTAAATATTGCACAATCTTATAAAGCAATTTAGATACAAATGGAGTTTTTACAAAAATGAAGTTCGAGTGTCTCTTTTCTTCTCCTTTTTTTTTGCTTTTTTGTTTTTGTTTTTTTGTTTTTGGGGTTTTTTTTTTGTTTTTTTTTTATTGTTAGACTTATTGGGGTGACATCTGTTAGCAAGGATTACATAGGTTTCAGGCATACAATTCTACAGTGCATTGTCAACTTGATGTATAATAAGTTCACCACCTAATGTGACTTCTCTTTCCATCACCTTATATTTAGCTTCCCCCCCTCCTCTCCCACCCCCCTCCCTTTCTCCCCTCCCTGACCCACTCATCCCCAAATCTTTTCTTCTCTTAGAGCATATAAAAGGCCACTCTCAAGAAGAGGGAATGATTTTATAAAAGAGACTAGAAATTCTATAAAACGAATAGTTTTCAGAGTTTATAAATAAAAACATACAGTAGTGAATTATTTTACTCTGAACTCTTTATTTATAGATGTCTCCCAAGGACAAATTTATTAACCACAATGGCAGATTGTCTAGCCTTTCATCAAACCTGCTTCCTTCCCCTCCTAGGCGTGCATCTAGACTGTATTTCCCAAGCTTGCACTTAGGTGTGCAAATGGGATGTGGTCAAAAGTGACAGGGTCCACCTCCAGGCCTGGCCCATTAACACTCCCATTCGTCACCCTCATGCCCCTGATTCCTCCCAGCTGACAGAAAAGGCAGTGACTCCCAGGGCAGCCTTTTTTTTTTTTTTTTTTTTCTTTTTGGTATGTGGGTAGCTCCCTGACTAGGAATCAAACCCAGGTTGCAGCGCTGCTGACAGCGCCAACTCCGAAGCCCTAAGCCACTATACCATCAGGGAACTTCCCCAAGGCAACCTTGAGAGACACATTTTTATATGGAATGAGCCTGGATCCCTAACTTGGAGAACTGCCCAATTAGGGACATCTGTACTAGAATATTTGTGAGTGAGAAATAAGTGCTTTTGTATTAAGCTACTGACATTTGGGTGGGGGCATTATCTCTCATAGCAGCTAGTATTACCTATAGTCTTCAACACAAAATACCATCTTAAAGTCCTCAGGTATCTTTTTTTTCTCTCTCTCTCTTTTTTTTTTTTTTTTTTTGTAGCTCCCTGGCTGGGAAATGGAACTCAGGCTGCAGCATTGAGAGCACCTAAGCGCCTAGTCACTACACCACCAGGGAACCCCTTAAGTCCTCAGATATCTTTATGCAACTCCCTTTCTTCCCTTCCTTCCCCTTCCCTCCTTCCTTTCTTTCATCCCTTCCTTCCTTCCTTCCTTCCCCAATACTAATAATAATACATTCCTCTAGGCACTACTTTAAGCACTGGAGATGTTGGAACAAAGCAAACAAATCTTTAGGGCAACAAGCAATAAACAAGTAAACAACATGCTTTCAAGCACAGATAATTGCTTAGAAAAAAACTAAAGAAGAATAGAAGGAGATAGAAAGTGACAGGGAGAATCTTTTACACAAGGTAGTTTAAAAAGAGCTTTCTGGAGTTCCCTGGTGGTGTAGTGGCTTAAGGCTTCGGCGCTGGCGCTATCAGTGCTGCAGCCCGGGTTCGATTCCTCGGCCAAGGAACTACCCACATACAAAAACAAACAACAAAAAAAAAAGAGCTTTCTGAGAAGGTGGCATTTGATCAGAGAGCTGAATGATACGAAGAAGTTAATCATACAAAGATTTAAAGAGACAACTAACAATCAGTTCTCTAAAAGCAGTGATCTGTAGAAGGAAAACAAACCAAAAGTACAAAACAAACAAACAAAAAAAACAAAACACAAAAATACTGAAGTGACTCAACTTAGCCAAAGATTAGTCAAAGAGAGAGAGATGAAACTCAAACTCCGGATTTATGTATTCCTAACCCGACTTCACACTTGGCCAGGAACTTTAGCATCATCAGTAATCTCTTCCTTTCACCTTTGGCTGACTAGTCCGTACTTCTCACTCAGCCCTTCAATGTGAAGTTTGCCCACGTATTCAGGCAACTCAATAAATACAGTAGTATGTGAGGCTCTATCCTTAGACACTCATAGACACCATCTAAGTGAAGCTGACTGTGGCACCTCCAGCACATTATTTAACCTCTCCAGTCCTCATTAATTTCTTCATCTCTCAGAGTGAAGATAGTTCTAGGAACTATGTTACCACATAGGTTTGTTCTGATGACACATGAGACTGTACATGTGAAATACTAGAAACATTTTTATTGTTTAATTAACCTGCTGCACACACTTCCTTCCCCAATACTAATAATAATACATTCCTCTAGGCACTACTTTAAGCACTGGAGATGTTGGAACAAAGCAGACAAATGTTTGGGGCAATAAGCAATAAACAAGTTAACAACTTGGGCACTTAATAGAGCCCAAATCTATCAAATACCAGAGTCTATTTTCTTTAAAAAAAAAAAAAAAAGATATTTCTGCCTTCTTTAGGGCCCTACTCCAATTCACAAGCAGCTGACCTGAGATACCCATCTGGCTGTCTGAGGTAAGATCACCACTGGCCACTGTCCTGTACAACTCCACAGAGTATCATTCACATAGAACTGTGACTTGTAATCTGTTCGTGGGTTGGGAAATCAATCTATGGGTCATGGCCAACACCTTTTAAAATATTTATTGAAGTATTATCTAAAAGCAGAAAAGTGCACACATCAAAAGTGTGTAGCTCAATAAATTTTTACTGAATGAACCTACCTGTGGAACCAGCCTAACACGAAAAAACAGAACATTGCTAGCATCTCAAAAACCTTCCTCACAGGTACTCCCAGTTACCATTCTCCTCCAAAGCTAACCAGAAGCCTGATTTCTAGCACTAGAGATAAGTTTTGCCCTCTTGGAATTTTATATAAATAAAATCATATGGTATGTGTTTATTTGTATTTGGCTTCTTTTGCTCAGCATTGTATTTGTGAAATGTATCTATGTTGTTGTATATATCAATAGTTCTCATTGCCATAGAACATTCCATTATATGAATATGCTGTAATTTTTCCATTCTAATATTAATGGACATTGGGGTTATTTTCAGTTTGAGGCCATTACAGATAAAGATGTAAAAGCACAACCATTTTAGCATGCTCACAAATCTTATGAGGAATTTGGAAGGGGTACTGTGCTCTAATGAAGTCTGAGGTCTGGGGCCTCAGCTAAAATGATTTCATGACTGGGGTGCATTGATGGTGACACTAGCACATATCTGGCACCTGGGTTGAGAGGACTCTAAGTACTGCCATTTGGGTCACCTATATGTAGACTCTGGTAGTTTAGCTTCTTCACAGCATGGTGGCCTCAGGGCAGTTGGCCTTCCTACATGGTGGCTCAGCTTTCCAAGCACAGGTGTCCCCAAGGACAAGGTAGATGCTGCATGGCTTTTTCTAATGTAGAGGAGGAAAAACTGTTTTCCCTCTACCCATCTTAGGTTCATTGACTGGAACACTGTAAATTAAACTGACAAAAACAGATTAACAAGAAAAAACATGCAGCATTATTTACAATAGCCAAGCTATGGAAGCAACCTAGGTGTCCACTGATAGATGAATGGATAAAAAAAGATATGGTGTATGAGTATACATGCATACAATGAAATATTATCCAACAATAAAAAAAAAAAAAAAGACTGAAACCTTGCCATTTGTGACAATATGGATAGATTTAGAGGGTATTATGCTAAGTGAAATAAGTCAGAGAAAGACAAACACCATATGATTTTACTTATCTGTGGAATCTAAAAATAATAAAACAATTGAAGAAGCAAAACAAAATAGAAACAGACTCATAGACACAGAGAACAAAATGATAGTTTCCAGAAAGGAAGAAAGTTGGTGGATGGGTAAAAAAAAAAGTGAAGAGGAATAAGAGGTCCAAACTTCCACTTACAAAATAAAGAAGTCACAGGGATGTAGTGTGGAGCACAAAGAATATAGTCAATAATATCATAATAACATTATATGGTGACAGATAACCACCGGTTACAAGAGTTATCATTATGAGCACATTGTAGGGTATATAAATATAGAATTGCTATGTTGTACACCTGAAACTAACATAATATTGTATGCCAACTATACTTTAACTAAAAATAAGAGAAAAACAAGCAGAACTTTTTAAACTGTGCATTGCACATACACATGGGAACACTATGATGAGTAGTAACTCAAGGGGTTATTAGAACGTGGGTTTATATAAGAGCTGAACAAAAGAACTCTAAGTTTTTAGAGATGTGATAAGATAAAAACTTCACGTTTTTAGTACTGGTAATTGTGGGAAAGTAAATATATGGTGGAACTAAGGGTAGATAAAGGCTAGTTTAAGCAAGATTTGTTATGTAGATTCCTCTGGTGCCACCTCCTGGCTGATAAGTTCTATAGTTGTCTCTGGTGATTAACTTCCCTCCCTTCTGATAGAGGAGATGGGACACCTTTACAAATATATGTCCTGCATTTAGACAAGTAGAGAGAAGTCAAAGAGTTTTTATTATATCTGCCTTTTTCTCAATTGCCTTCTGCTCAAAAGAATACTAATGTCAAAGTGGCATAATTTGGGGTGGTATATTCTGCTGCCTTCCATTGACTTAACTTTGAAAGTCACACAGCATCACTTTCAGCATTTTCTTTGGTATGGTGAATCACAAGTCTGCCTAGGTTCAAAGGAAAAACAAGAGACCCTACCTCTCCTAGTGAGGAGTCCCTGGGTGACATTAAAGGAAAACATATGAGACAGAAGAGATTATTGCAGCCATTTTTTGGAAAATACAATCTACCCAGGTGCTATGGCCATTCTTGGACATTTATTGTGACCAAATGTACATTTCTGTTAGGTATGTCTGTTGAAGCGCAATTGCTGAGTCAAAATGTGTATATATTTAGTAGACAATGCTAAAAACAGAGTTTTTTAGATTTTGCCAATTTATACTCTCCTAAATAATGTATGAAAGTTGTAATTGCTCTATATCCTAACAATGGGCATTGTTTTTCTTATTTTAGCCATTTGGCTGGGTACATAGTAGTATTACATTGTGATTTAAATTTGCATTTTCCTGATGGCTATTGAAGTTAAGAACCTTTTCATATGTTTATTGGCTATTTGAATATCTTTTTTTGGTGACATGCCTGTTCAGCCCTGGATAAACTGAAATGGTTGGTCATCTGACTCTTGCCACAATGTGGTTCACCACCAATGAGCCAATTCAGAACCCTTTGTGGAATCAACTGAGGCTTCCCCTAGGATGCAAGAGCATCACAGTTAACTTCTCCCTCTGCTCATCCCTGCATCCCTTCTTCTTTCACGGATAATGATGAAATGGAAAATTACTGAAAAAACTATTTAATGTAAATTCTGTAGACTGTTTAATGTAAATTCTGTGAACTCCCACTTCTGCATTCCTTCCACCATTTGCCTAATGTATGCATTTAGCTTCTAAACCTGCTTGCTTATTGCATCAGCCAGCCCCAACCCCAACCCTGTAAGAGTCCAAAAAGCCTATTAGCTGGGGCTCAGAATTTGGAGACTGTAACTCCTTTGAGCCCACCAGCATAACAAAACTGGTTCTCCAACTCTCCAAGTGCCATTTGACTTCCTTGGTTACCCATCCTGCTGCAACAAGAGAATAGAGCACTCTCTAATAAACAAGCACCATGCAATTCTCCAACCAGAGTCTGCTTCCCAGAGAATTCAACATGCTATATACATGTAATGGGTCCTAATGATAAAATGCCTTTTCTTGTAGGGCATGAAAGTAAAAAAGATATGAGCCTGTGACTCAACCAGACCAGCCATAATTCTTTCCTAGAGTTTTTCTATTTAGCATTAAAGAACAAGGGGTCTTTACTGGGGCCTCCTGAAAACTGTATGGTCAATATCCAGGCAGAGAAACGGGAAATATAGAGAAAGGAATTCCTGTGATATTCTAGTCTGGTTCCAGGACAGCCCTGAGACCCATTTGCTCCTCTGCTTTTCTTGGTTCTCCTCCAGTTAGAACCTTGCCATTTGCAGCCAAAAGGATCCCGACTAGTGAACAAGATTTAAAGAAGAGTAGATTATGATAAGCCATCAGGCAAATAATAACAGTTGTACTGCTGCTTCTGTTGTTTCTCTTTATCCTATTTACCTGTCTTCCCTTCTTTTCCTTGTTTTGTCTACTTAATTAAATCAAACTCCTCCTTCAAGATCTGTTCAAATGCCCCCTGCCCAGTTAACTCAAACTTTCCTGCTACTCTGTTTACATGCATACGATCCACAAACATCGTTGAACTCTTGCTACTATTTTGCTTATAGCTGCTGCAACAACACTGAGGCCCAAAGCTGGAACAGTGTGCAACCCAGGCCTCCGGGGGCTTTAGTATTTTAATGGAGGAAGCTGATCCATAAACAGATAATTACCATATGAAGTGGCAAGTGCCATCATAGAGATATTAGAGAACCCTGAGGAGGGGAAGTGTATAGCAGCTAGCCTTCAGGATGTTCCCCAATAATCCCCGCCTCCTGGTATTCATAGTCTATCTAGTAACCTCCCATGTTGTATCAGGGTTTGTCTCTGCAACCAATAGAACACCATGGAAGTAATGGTGTGTGGCTTCCAAGGCTAGGTCAGTGGGTGGTAAACATTTTTTTTGTAAAGACCAGATAGTATTTTAAGCTTTGCAGGCCATATGGTTTCTATTGCAACTACTCATTCTGTCACTATACCATGAAAGCAACCAATTAGTAAATGAATGAGTATAGTGAGTATAGCTGTGTTCCAGTAAAACAGGGTGCAGTCTGGCTTTATCAGCCATACCTAGTTTGCCAATCCCTGGTCTAGGTCACAAAAGACATCATAACTTTTAGCTTGGATTCTTGAGTCACTTGTTCTGGGGAAGACAGCTGCGGTGTCATAAGGGTGTTTGATACCTATGGAGAGGTCCACGTGGTGAGGATCCAAGGCCTCTGCCAACATCCAGCACCAAATGGGCCAGATGTATGAGTGTGCCACCTTCTAAATAGATCCTATAGCCCCAACAAGCCTTCAGGTGAGACCAGCTCTAGCTGACATCTTGACTGCAAATTCATGAGACACTCCAAGCCAGAAGCCCAGCTAATGTGTTACCAAATTTCTGAAGGTTGAGCTAATTAGTCTTCCTTGCTGTTTTAAGAGTCTAAGTTTTGACTTAGTGCAGAAATAGTGAGCTAATACTTAAGGTTTGTCTTCCTCCTGACTCCTGAGGAAAACGTTAAGAAACAGTAGTCTCTAACCTAGGTCCTTTGTTAAGTCATTTATTGGAATTACAAATACATAAATACTCATTGTAAAAGATTCAAACAACATTGAAATACAGAAACCAAACAATAAAATCCTCCAGTATCAACTCCCTACCCTCCTCAGCCCCACATCCACTGTTGTGAAAGAAGTACTGACATCTTTGAATATAATCTTTTTAGCCCCTTTCCTGTAGCGTGAGTGCCTAATGGTTTCTTCCTTTTTTATTTCCTCAGCATCTTGCGCACTTGTTCAGCATTTATTTCATTCTATTTTGTCTTTTTTTTTTCTTTTTCTTTTCTTTTTGTTTATGTGGGTAGTTCCCTGGCTGGGAACCAAACCCAGGCCATAGGGTTGACAGCGTGGAAGCCTTAGCCACTACACCACCAGGGAACTCCCTCTATTTTGTCTTAATGGTTTGTTGTTTTCTTCAGGGATAGCTTCATGGGTGTGCAACCTGTGCAGTCACATAGGGCCCTGAAATTAGAAGGACAATTGCTTGATTTACTGCTCTGTTGTCACTGTCTTGAAATTCTTAAAAACATTTTAACAAGGGGCCTCACATTTATACTGGGCCTGGGTTTCAGATTTATCTTCCCCAGAGTATAAAGACAGGGGCCCATGGCAATGATCCTGTCATGGACATCCTTAAGTTTCCTAAGAACCTTGAGAATTCACACAGTCAGTGTTTGTTGATATGAAGGGAAAATTCTTTATCTCTGAAGGGCTTTCCTCTTTTTTCTTTCCTCTTGTTGTTTTCTGTGAAGCCATTCACAAATATCTTTAATGATGATCAACAAACACAGTAAATCCACAGTAAATCCAGCTCTTATTATGGTTGAATCCCACTTTCCCTCTGATTTTTGCATGTTACTCTGAGCTTCATTTGTTCCATGAAAGGAACAAAAGAAGAATACTGTTCTTTGTTTCTCATTTAGGGATCTATGACACATTCTCAAGAAGCAACAACTTCAGCCTCTTGCGGCCTGTAAGTTTCATGTTTCAGCAATATCTGTACTCAAAGAAGGATTGTGAGCCAGACATAAAGAAGTTAATATTTTCAAGCAAACAGTCAGTGGGAACAAATGAATATATAATGGAGCATATAACTATAATACTAAAATTTTTTCATTTGTCTGTGGTTGAGCCAATGATTATTCTGGTGATTTCAGGTGTTCAGTGTTCCTTGAATTTCAGTCATGGTAAGATTTACCATGACTTCTTGCAAAAACCATGTTAGAGTTTAGGTTAAGTTTTCAGAACAGCTTATTTAAAATCTCATCAATGAGTCAACAAACAACAAGTGTTGGCGAAGATGTGGAGAAAAGGGAACCCTCATGTGCTGTTAATGGGATTGCAAATTGATGCAGCCACTATGGAAAGCAATTTGGAGGTTCCTCACAAATTTTTAAATAGAACTACCTTATGATCTACCAATTCCACTTCTGGTTATTTATCTGAAGAAATCCAAAAGACTAATTCAAAAAGATACATGCACCCTTCTATTCATTGCAGCATTATTTACAATAACCAAAATGTGGAAGTAAACTAAGTGCTCATCCATAGATGAGTGGATAAAAAGTGGTATATATACGAGTACTGTCCAGAAAGTATCCATCCATGTAATATGAAAAACAGAGACATTTGTGGCTGAATTTTTTTCCAGACAGCCCTCATATTCAGTGGAATATTATTGGCCATAGGGAAAAAAATGAAATCTTGCCATCTGCAACAACATTAATGGACCTAGAGGGTATGATATTAAGTGAAAAATGTCAGGAGTTCCCTGGTGGTGTAGTGGCTTAAGGTTTCGGTGCTGGCGCTGTCAATTCTGTGGCCTGGGTTCGATTCCCAGCCAGGGAACTACCCACATACTACCAAAAAGCAAAAAAAAAAAAAAAAAAGTCAGAGAAAGACAAATACCATATGACTTCACTTACATGTGGAATCTAAAAAACAAAATAAGTGAACAAACAAAACAGAAACAGCCTCATAGATACAGAGATTACATTTATGGGTGCCAGAGGGGAGGGGGCTTTGGGAGCTGGGTGAAAGTAGTAAAGCGATTAAGAACTACAAATTGGTAGTTACAAAATAATCATGGGGATATAAAGTACAACATAGCAAATATAGTAAATAATATTGTAATAACTATGTATCGTGCCAGGTGGGTACTGTTAATAGATTTACTGGGGGATCACTTTGTAAATTACATAAATGTCTATCCACTATGCTATACACCTGAAATTATTATGAAATATTGAATGTCAACAGACATATGAAAAAATGTTCAACCTCATTAACTATCAGGGAAATGCAAATAAAAACCACAATGAGATACAACCTCATACCTGTTAGAATGACTATTATCAACAAGCCAAGGAATAGCAAGTGCTGGAGAGGACGTAGAGAAGAAGGAACACTCACATACTGCTTACAGGAATGTAATTGGTACAACTCCTATGGAAGACAGTGTGGAGGTTCCTCAGAAAACTGGGAATGGAGTTACCATATGACCCAGCAATCCCCTTTCTAGGTATCTACCCAAAAAACTTAAAAATCTTAGTCCGCAAGGACTTATGTACCCCAATGTTCATCGCAGTGTTGTTCATAGTGGCCAAGGCATAGAAGCAACCAAAGTGCCACCCTTCAATAGATGACTGGATAAAGGAGCTGTGGAATATACACAATGGAATATTACTCAGCTATAAAAAAGGATGAAATATTGCCATTTGCAACAAAATGGATGGACCTCGAGATCATCATGCTAAGTGAAATAAGCCAGACAGAAAAAAACAAAAACTATATGACTTCACTCATATGCGGAATATAAAACTGAAAGCAACAAAGAAAAAACAAAGCAAAACAAAACAAAACAAAAAAGAAAAAACAAAACAAAAAACTCATGGACACAGTCAATAGTTTAGTGGTTACCTGAGGGCAAGTGGGAAGGGGAAAGGAGAGGGAGAAGAGAAAGGGGTAGGAGAGGAGGGAGGGAGAGCCAAATATATGGTGATGGAAAGAAAATTCACAGTGGGTGGTGAACATATAATGCAAGACATAGATGATGCACTGTAGAATTGTACACCTGGAATCTATGTCATTCTTGTTAACCAATGTCACCCCAATAAGTCTAACAATAACAAATAAAGTAAAAAAGCTAAAGTGAAAAAAAAATTGAATGTCAACTGTAGTTGAAAAATAATATAAAACAATAATAAAATAAAATTTCTTACTTTTTCAAATTTATATTTGGAGATAGTTCATACCTTTCTCTAAGCCATGCCCATCAAATATTAAAGTTTTTTCCTAATTTTCATATATTTTTTAAGTTTTTATGCTTTTAAGAGTGTATCTTTCTATGAATAGTTACTGTAAAATAGTGTAAATCACAAGTTCAAAAAAGTGAAATAGTAAAAATTTAATAAGATAGTACAATATTTGTTATTCATTCAATTATTCATTTAACAAATAGCTATGACTTTCCTATGTACCAGGCATTGCTTCCGGCATGGGGAATATAGCAGACAAGTTCTCTGCATTCTGGAGCTTGCATTAAGGTAAGAGACTATGCCAATCAAAACAAATAAGGAGAGGATGAATAAGTAATATAATAGGATGTTTAATTTTAGCTAGTGATATGTGCTATGAAGCAAAAGTACAAATAAGGGTATTTATTGATATGTAAAGCTCTTGGGAATATTATTAAATAAAAAATTGGAGTTACAAAATAAAAAGGTAGGAATTTGTAGGTTTATTACAAAAAAATTGTTAAGAAACGTATACAATGATATGTAAGTATATAAAATACTAAAAAATGAGAGAGACCATTTGAATTTGTGATCTATTTTCCAATATGAAGAATAAGAAAAATAGGAGGAGATTAATTCTCTGAAACCATCAAAATATCAGCTCTATCATATTTTATGGCCAACTGGAGAGAATTTTTTTTTTTTTTTTTTTTTTTTAATGTGAGTAGCTGGGAAATGAACCCAGGCTGCAGCGTTGACAGCACCAAAGCCTTAAGCCACTACACCACCAGGGAACTCCCGATTTTTTCTGATGGCCTGGAGCCAATACTGACAAAAACAATTGACAGGGTGATCATTAATGTGAGGTCTCTGATTTGCATTAATGTGCTCCTCTCCCCACCTTTGTGATCAAGTTTTTTTTTTTTGTTTTTTTTTTTTTTTGCTTTTTGGTATGTGGGTAGCTCCCCGACTGGGAATCGAACCCAGGCCGCAGCGCTGACAACGCCAACGCCGAAGCCTTAAGCCACTACACCATCAGGGAACTCCCTGTGATCAAGTTTTTATACTACCTGAAGCAGTGCTTTGCACATAGTAGTTTCTACATATCTATTTATTGCAGCCTGGAAGGAAGGAACATATGAACTTACTATGAAATGGAAAACAGATGTGACTACTTCAGAAATGTAATCAAACAGCTTTTGAGGTACTGGGAAGGAGTGTACTTGCAAACCAGGAAATACCCAAACCCAGGAAGCAGATGCTGGTATTCTGTTGGTGAAAATATTTTTTTCATAGAAAGCTCTGGGGTCTCATTTTTACTTTGGTGATTATCACAATTTTTAACATGTCTAGGGAATTTATTTCCAAAATGACATTCGGAGTGACTGCTTTTATTCAGAGCAAGCAGGGTTTTGTGATAATTGCCTTTGATGTTGGTTCCGTGGCCTTTCTCTCTCTCCTAACCTCTGTCGCTGTCAATTACCCTGGGAGACTGCCCACACAATGGAGACTATTGCCTCTGAACAGTGGTATCAGCGATGCCAGAAGCTACAGGCACTGCTGAAGGTTGCACTGAGATCTAAGTCAACTTCGGGTTTGCTCACAATGAAATAATATGATTTTCCTTTCTACAGTGTATGCCCACTCTCATGGTTTTTAGCAGCAGTTTCGTTCCCTCTCAGATCTCCACTAGATCCTTAAGCTGCCTCTGCTGTGGGCAAGGTAACTCTTAATAGTGCAAGGCTACAGATGAGGAATTCAGAAGACAGGTAGGGAAAAGAGGAGATTCCAGCTAGGGTGATGCCATTGCCCTAGGGGCTGTCTTCCATAAACTGTTTCACTTTCCACACCCAGCAACCTTTCTTGAATTAAGATATTTTAGGCAGTGCCAGAGAAAGGAACTAACATTTATTGAGTAATGATTATGGGCTGTACAGAACCTTCTTAATCCTACCATATTTAAGAGGTATTATCAGTCTTACTTTACAGACGAAAAAAAAATTAGGTTTCTTTGAGGTCTAAACTCTGATCTCTTAACTAACATCATATTCTTTCTACTGCAAGGAGCTTTGAGAGGGTAGGGTATGGGATTCAAGATTACTGGCTTATGTGGGGCAGTATGCTCAGTAGATGGTACCAGGACAGTGATTCACAGGGGCTGCCAAAAAATAGACTGGTCCAATATATTAGTTTGATTAAGTTGGAGCAAGACTCTCTCCTTTAATGCATCCATATTTGAGGAAAATACTCATACCTGAAATTTGAAAACTATGAAAAGTACCTCATTATGAAATTTTTAACAGTTTGATAGGTGTCCTGATTCCCAGCACATCACACCTTGACAATTATTGAGGGCCAGAGGCTCCTTTTTCAGATCCTTGCTCTCCAGGTTTCCACTATTGGCCAGTTCCCTGTAAGGTAAACTAAAGATAACAGTCATACTGGATAAAGTCGTACATTGGGCTTTCACTGCCTTGCATAATTAATCACATTTCAAATATGCCAAAATAGTGTTAGTTACACTCATTATCATGAACTTCTTAATGTCCTTAATGAGCCCAGTCCTAACATTATTTAAAATTGCCAAATTGTTTCCTATAAATGACATTCAAATGTACTTGCATATCTGATAAATAGAGTTGCAGGTAGAAGTGGTTTAAAAAAATTCTACAAAGGCAAGAATTTCACAGAAAGTAAAAGTAGTCTCTCATTAAAATATATATATACATATCAAATTCTTTTTGTGGAATAGGAGAAGAACATATTGTCATAGAGAGTGCTAGTTTGTCTATAAACAATATGAGTTCTTTAGAAATAGATTTTTTTTTTTTTTTGGTATGTGGGTAGTTCCCTGGCTGGGAATCGAACCCAGGCCACAGCATTGACAGTGCCAATACCAAAACCTTAAGCCACTATACCACCAAGGAACTCCCAGAAAAAGATTTTTAAAAGTGGCTACAAGTGATTCTGAAAGGAAAATAAGAAGATATGACAAGAGCAGTCATTTCACCTCTTGTATTTGACCTATGTTCTTGGAGATGACTTTGTCTCAGGGCTAAGTCCAAAATAAAGAATGTGTCCTTTCTATTGTCACTATTTAAGTCACATTTATCAATATGAAATTCCAGCTGTCTGAAAAAAGTTGAATGCTTAAAAAGCTGAAACTTTGTAGCAAGTCACTTGAATAAATGTACTAAATGTCATAAATTTTATTTTGCTCTTGTAAATATGATTTTGTAAGCCATTTCCAAGATAGATTTAGTTTTCATTTTTTCTACTTCTGTGCAAGGTCTCTTGGATCCCTGAAGTTTCCCTAAGCTCCTTTTGCCTTTTTTATAACAATGCTTCTTAAATTTTAATATGCACAAACAGCTTGTCAAAATGCTATTTCTGATTCAGTAGTCTGGTTTAGGCCTCAGATTCTGTATTTTTCACAAGCTTTCAGATGATGACAGTATTGCTGGTGCAAGGAATACACTCTGTGTATCAAGACTTTAGGTCACAGAATTCTGAAAACTCCTTGGGACCAGGTCTCAAAAAGCAGGGACTAAATGAATTAGTAGAGGAACACTTTTTATAAGACTTTTAAAACTGAAAAGATTATAAATAGAAACTATCTTAAATAGGGTTTGTTGAGGGCTTTACCATGGAGGAACATGGATTTGTTTTAAACAAGGAGGGACTTGGTCAAATAGGTTTACTATCACTCCTTTCTTGCTAAATGAGTACTAAATAAGTACTAAACTTTTAGTCCCAGGGTGAATAATAATAATAATACACAATCCACCACTGGGGACAGTAGCCAGATAACAGAACAACAAAGCCTTAGCCAAGTCTTTATCTCTCTAGCTTCCTCTTTTCCTCATGGCAATTAGTGCAAGTTAACATCAAGAAATTCCAGCAATCCCAGACAAGAAAAAGCTAAAGAAGTTCATCACCACCAAACCAGTATTATAAGAAATGTTAAAAGGACTTCTTTAAGAAGAAGAAAAAAAAAGATAAAAAATATAAATAATAAAATGGCATTAACTACATACCTATCAATAATTACTTTAAATGTAAATGAGTTAAATGCTCCAATCAAAAGATATAAGGTGGTTAAATGGATAAGAAAACAAGACCCAAATGTCCATTGATAGAGGATTGGATAAAGAAGATGTGGTACATATATACAATGAAATGTTACTCATCCATAAAAAAGAATGAAATTTCACTATATGCAACAACATGGGTGGACCTGGAGGGTATTATGCTAAGTGAAATAAGTCAGTAAGAGAAAGACAAATATCATTTGATTTCACTTACATGTGAAATCTAAAAAAACAAAATAGGTGTAGTGGTTTAAGGCTTCGGCACTGGCGCTGTCAACGCTGCAGCCTGGGTTCGATTCCCAGCTGGGGAACTACCCACATACAAGAAAAAACAAAAAAAAACAAAAAAAAAAAAAAAAAAAAAAAAAAAAAAAAAAAAAAAAAAAAAAAAAAAAAAAAAACAAAAACAAAACAAAATAAATGAACAAACAAAACAGAAACAGACTCATAGACACAGAGAACAAATTGATGGTTGCCAGGTAGGAGGGGATTTGAGAGGCTGGGTGGAAAAAGTGAAAGGATTAAGAAATACAAATTGGAAAAAGTGTCTATGGCCATACCACCCTGAACATGCCTCATCTCTTCTGATTTCAGAAAAAGTGAAGGGATTAAGAAATACACATAACAAAATAGTCACAGGGATATAAAGTACAGCATAGGGAATACAGTCCATGATGTTATAATAACTATGTGGTATCAGGTGTGTACTAGACTTATGGGGGGATCACTTTGAAATTATAAAAATAAAGTGTAACCTTTATGCTGTACACCTGGAACTAATATAATATTGAATGCTAACTGTAATTGAAAAATAAAAAAATAAAATAAAATAATTATAATTAAAAAAAACTCTATCAAGCATAGGATAGGAGATACAGTTTTTACTCAAGATATATATGATCTGAATTTTACAGACTCCTGGGACTTTTCAGTTTTGCACCATACAAGAAAAAATTTTAAGGGAGTTTTTAGGCTTCCATAACAAACTACAACATCTGTTCTCTGATTCTTTCTAAACTTTGATTTCTTTGTAAAAGGCATTATATCCTCAAAGGTCATCATGAGGAAAAATCACAGAGTCCAGACAAAGGTCAAAAGTCACCTCAATGTTGATCTTTCCTGGGTCTTTACTGTGCCAAGCAACTCCTCTGGGCTCCCCTAACCCATACACATGCCTCAATTATGATACTTAATACCTTGTATTTGTAAGTCTCTTTAAAAATCTGTTTTACTTAAACTAGCTCATTGAAAAAGATAAGAATAAAGGTAACATTTAGTGAGTAATTGCTGTGTCCCAGACATACTCTAGAACACTTTTTATCTCTACTGTTGCAGCAAGGCAGGTAACCAAGGAAGTCAAATGGCACTGGGAGAGTTGGAGAACCAGCTTATTACCTCGGGGGGCTGAGGAGTTAGTCTTCAAATTCTGAGCCCTGACTAACAGGTTTTTCAGACTCTTGTAGGGTTCAGGTGAGGGCTGGCTGATGCGATAAGCAAACAGGGTTACAGAAGCTAAATGCATACATTAGGCAACTGGCAGAAGGAATGCAAAAGTGGGAGTTCACAGAATTTACATTAAACAGCTTTGTCAGTAATTTTCCATTTCACTATGACAGCTTTAACTTAAGCACTACTATTCCTCCCCATTTTACAGATAAAGAAACTGAGACTTAGAATTGTAGTAATTACCCAAGTTCATTGAGCTAGTTAATGAAAGGGCTGGGATATGAGCCTGGGCAGTCAGCTCTAGAACCCACATTTTGTTTGAGTGGAAACCTCAAGTATTCTTCTCAATAATTCTGTAATGTTGCATGCAGAGTGGTGCATAGTAGGCATTCAATCCTGTTTGATTTCTCATTGATGAAATTATCAGGATCCTGCTGAGAATGTAATAAATCATGGTGTCCAATCTTTTGGCTTCTCTGGGCCACATTGAAAGAATTCTCGAGAGTTCCCTGGTGGAGTAGAGGCTTAAGGCTTCGGCGCTGGCGCTGTCAACGCTGCAGCCTGGGTTCGATTCCCAGCCAGGGAACTACCCACATACATTAAAAAAAAAAAAAAAAAAAAAAAAAGACATGAAAAGATCTTACAATGTTTTAAGAAAAGTTTACAAATTTATCTTGGTCCACATTCAAAACCATCCTGTGGGCTGCAGTTTGAAAAAGCTTGTAGTAAATGCTTGTAGAATTTAAACCTCCTCCAGAAATCTCAGGTACATCTGTGGTATTAGTTTTCTTTTTCTTTCCTTTCTTTTTTTTTTTTTTTTTTTTTTTTTTTTTTTTTTTTTTTTTTTTTTTTTTTTTTTTTTTTTTTTTTTTTTTTGTGGTATAAGTTTTCTACTTGCGCTTCCTCCATGTTTCAACTTCCACTATATTTCAACCCATCCAAATCCAGCTAGACATCTGTCCTCATTACTCCACACCAACTAATCTTTCTAAGTCACTACTGTCTTCCATGTTGCCATTCTAATATATACTTTCTAGTCCTTATCTGATGTAGCCTCTCAGAACATTGGACCCAGGTCAACCCTCTGATTTCTATAACACTATACTGTTTTTTCTCTCATGTCTCTGTTGCCTCTCTAGTCTCCTTTGCTATCCGTTCATCCTCCATAGATCTCTGAATATTGGAGTTTCAATGTGATAATGTAGCAAATTGTTTGTCTTTATTTCTTCTCTCATTCTTGCCCTTATTCCTTCACCTCTCCCCATTTTTCCTATAACTTTAAGTACCTTCCTGATGATGCTAATAAATCCCAAAGTTATATTGCCAGCCTAGGCCTCTTCTCTGAACTTGAAGTTCAGAACTTCCTTGACATCTTCATGGGCATGTTTCATGGGCATTTTAAACCTCTCCAGTTCGAAACTAAATTTGACTCTTAGGTATAAGCAGAAAAATTAAGATCCACAAGGTGTGGGAACTGGGCAAATCTCTTGCCAAAGGAAAGATCTTTTCCCACATGACACTAAATCCAAAGAGGAAGCTAAGGGGTATGGAAAATGATATTTATTAGTAACTTGGCCAAAGTTAAAATATGCTTCCATGCAGGTGTATCTGCATATAAGATTTGTTTAACTTATCGGTGAGGGAACTGGCAGATGTTAAATCTGGTTCAAAGAGATTTATAAAGTCTACCAGGAAAGACATGATGAAATAAGTTTGCCAGGTAAAAGACAAAACTAGTTAATGTCCTACAAAGGCAATAAGATTATAGCCACTTGGAGGTATCTATTCTGTTGGAGAGAAGTTGTAACAGAAAGGACGAGCAAATGGCCCTATCCCAGAATAGAGCAGGTTTCCTCGCATTGCAAAACCCGGTAGTCGTGACCCTTATCGCTATGAGCAGCCTCGCTTGTTCCACTTCTGTAAAGCCTGCCAGCCACTGCAGCCCAACCTATAAAAGCTTTGCTATGCCCTTGTTCAGGGCCCAGAATTTGGAGACAGGCTCCTCTGGGTCTGCATGTGTAATAAAAGGTTTTCTTCAAGGTTCCCGGTGTTCAGTGTTCAGTCATTTTCCTGCTACAAAATCATTTGCCTTCTTATCAGACAAAAACTACAAGTTATCCTGTAACCTCAAAGAGCCAGAGCCTAATCAATAGTAAATAGCACAGCAAAAGTAGTCATTTCCTTAGAGAATTAAATTATCCTTTGGCGGGCCTGTTAAGACAGAACTCAACTACAATATTTAAAAGAATGCATGGCTTTCTTTTTGCCTTATTTCCACATTTTGGGTAGTTTTTCTTAAGTATCAGAATCTTTACACACATATATTTTTTTTTTTCTGGAGCATACGGTTTATAATGGACAGAGCTAGGATTTTTTACTCTAAAGCTCACATTTCTTCCACCATAATTCATCAACACATAATATCTTTCATTTGGGAGGGGTGTTATAGAGATTTTCAGGCTCCAGGGCTGACAATTAAATATCCATTAACAGATTCAAGTGCTCTTAGAACTCAAGAGGTTGAGACTTGTTTTCTAGATTTCCTCAAAGCCTACTGTCAGTCACATTCTTTTCTGTTCCCAGAGACCTAGCAAACTTCAGGTTTATACCATTCTTTTGCCAGTTTACCTCAAGTAGATTGTAGGCCTCTCAAAACCTGTCCTAAAAAAAGTCTAGGAAAAAAGGTAAATGCTTTCTCTGTAAATGAAAACAAAAATTATTGGCTCTTGAGCCACTCTCCTTGCTTGAACCCGCTCCTACCTCTTTGGAGTGTACTTTCTCTTCAATAAACTATCTCTTTGTTTCACAACAACAACAACAACAACAAAATTTATTAGTGATAAATCCTAGGAAGGTGAAAAACTGGGTATTTGTTATTACAGTCTATAGAGCTCACAAGAAAAGCTTTTCCTAAAGAAATCAGACAAAAGCTGAAGTTTGAAAAGAAGTGGACCAAAAAGAAGAGAGTCAAGATCCTTGTAGGCAGAGGTCACAAGGAATTCTAAGACAGAAAATTAAAAACAATTTCTGTCTGGTTACAGCAAGAGCCCTAGACAAAAAGATTAAATGAGTCTGTCACTGCCACAGATAGGCCTTGGATACCAAGTGAAGAATTTTTAGGAGTTCCCTGGTGGTGTAGTGGCTTAAGGCTTTGGTGCTGGTGCTGTCAATGCTGTGGCCTGGGTTCGATTCCTGGCTAGGGAACTACCCACATACCAAAAAAAAAAAAAAAAAAGTTTTAAAATTTATTCTAAAGCCAAAGGAGAGCCATTCAGTCAATAACCAATCCTGTCAGCAGTAATAGGGGAAGCTCTGTCAAGCACTGGCCCTGTAGCAACGAACAAAACAATAAAACCCTTGACCTTAAGAAGTTCCCCTAGACTGGGGAGGGCATGGGCTGTGCTGGAAGAAAGATGGGAAAGGAGATTGAGAACTGAAGAAACTTACTCTGAGATAGAGGATTTTGAAGCAAGGAATGATTTGACTTTTGTGCATTACTTATAAAACCTCACTTAGGCTGCCACTCTTCCCTATAATCCATTCCCCTACATCAGCCAAAGTGATCTTTTACAAACATAATCAGACCTGGTCATTCTGCTTTAAACACTCCATTGTTTCTCCTCACAGAGCAATGAAAATCCAAACTCCTAAAACACTTAAAGAAACCAAGCACTAAAGGAATTTCAGCAAACTTATCAACCTGGAAAGAAAATGGTTCTGATTTTTTTCAAATAGGTCTTTACATACGGTGACTAAAGGGTGAAAAAAGAATTTCTCTTTACAGATTAAAAAGGTTACAGAGGAATCTTCACGGTCACTCTGAAGTTATCTGCATATGCAAACCAATGTTCTTTAGTGTATCTACTCTAGTAAACTGTTATCTCCATTTAAAGACATGTCTCCTATAAATGGAGAAAAAAAGTTTTAATTTATTGTATTCCTGAAGCTGCATATCAAAATACACCAGATAAACAGGTTTCTGAAACATATTCTTTATTTTTTCCATTCTGACTTTTTTACCTTTGAATCCTCCCAGACTACTACTCTGGGGAGATTTCCTCCAAGAAATTAAATCTAATCTTTGTATATACAAGTTTTGGCAGGTTTTATGTTAGAGCAAATTTTGCTATAATCTTTCTAGGAGACACACACAGTGAAAATGATAAATAAATATATTTCATTTGATTAATATATAAGATGTTAGTTTTTAGATTGTACATTTCTGAAATGGTTGCTATTTTCTACAACCTTGTTTCTAATTAGTTGTGAATCACAAAAAATTGACAGTCTAAAATTTATAAAGTATATAATGACTCAGTATTTAAATTCATATTTATAAGAACTAATATAGAAGTCAATTGTAAGACTATCATCAAATAATGGCAGCTAATGATAGGACTTTTAAAACTTTTTCTTTTGTTTTTTCTTTGTTTGTTTTTTGTATGTGGGTAGTTCCCTGGCTGGGAATCGAACCCAGGCTGCAGTGTTGACAGCACCAGCGCTGAAGCCTTAAGCCACTACACCACCAGGGAACTCCAGGACTAAAACTTTGTCTGGGCATGAATGACCCATTTTATTTGTACTTTCAGTTCAAGATGACATTGTGTTATTGGAAACTGGGGTCTTCCTTGGCACAGTGTCCAGGTTCTTGGAATCTTGAGCAAAGAACTGAACGAGATACACACCAGAGTATAGAAGTGAAACAAAGAGATGTACATTCCAAAGGCCCAAGCAAGGAGAGTGGCTCCAGGGCCTTGAATGGCAAAGGGAAATACACTCCTAAGAGGTAGGAGCGTGCTCGAGCAGGAAAATGACTCAAGATCCCCAATTAATGAGGTTTTGGTACTTTTATTTTCTTTGGCTGTAAAGGTTATGTCCATCTGGGTGTGGGGCCTATTGACTGACAAGCTTGATTTACATAACCTCTTCTAACTGTGCATGTTCTTTCCCAGAGTTCAGTCTGTTATAATGATATTAATGAACTTCTGGGCATATGTATGATATTACAATGATTGTATAATGAGGCTCAGGTGAGATAAAGGTCATTGTAACTTACTGCGCAGGCGTTAGGAACTGGTTCAAACTGGTGGTCATCTTGTGTCCTCTAACTTCCTTGTATTTGCCTGGAACTTCTTCCTGTGGCTGCCTAGCCTGAGGCTAGGGTAGTATCAAGGTGGTGACTACTCTAGCAGGGCAAGTCTCATGGGAGGGGTCCCAAGATCCCCCCTAGTCTATCTGCCTTCCTCACATTCTTTTGAGAGATGTGATCCCCACAAATCTCTATGGGAAGCTGAGGGACTGAAGGTATCATCTTCTGTATCTGCTTCCTGCTGAGAATGATCATTGTCCCTACCCATTGGGGATCCATGGAGCTCTCACCCTACCTGATTTAAAAGTGAAAGGGGTCTCAAGATCCACCATGTTGACTTCTTTGATCGAGATGGGTTGGAAACCTTGTTGGGGTATCAATTATATCCCGATGGTCCCTAGGTGAGGAGAAATTAATTCAATTAATAGTTTAAAAAGCATTGACCCAGGAAATAGATCTCAAAGCCCTGTCACTGGGTGGTTTCAAGATGGAAAGTTCATTGACCTTGCAGCCTGTTGACTTCTGGACTAGCTGGTCATGCAGGTGTTATACTCTGTTTGGGTCCAGAAAGGCCTGGAAGGGGTACTTGCCTGTAGTAATTGTAATCAGCAAGCTGGAGACATGGGTTACAAGTTTCAGAGTAATTATCTATGGGACTGTCTGTTGCTCAAGGTGAGGAGCCAGGGAAAATTGATTAAGGAAGCAGTTAAGACTTTGAACTAGGAAAAAGGTGAAACGGAGAGCTAAAGAACTAGGGAAGAGGAGTATATAGTGAAGTGGGGAGAGGGCTCCTTTGTTTGGCCCATATCAATTATACCTGCCGACAAATTATCAGTGATTATTCTAAAAAAAAGGTTATTATTGAATGTCAATTGTAATTAAAAAAAAAAAGTTTGTATTGCCATTTCACAGCTTAAAGTCTACCTCCTTAATTATAATTTCCACTATACTCTTTAGGGTAAAAAAGGGGGCTTAACCAGTTCCTACTAACCCAACCTATTACAGACCAATAGTTGCTTTGCTTACAACTCTTTCTGTGAGTGGGAAAACATGGATGGCACCTGACCACAAGGAAGTTAGTCTGTGGGAATATCAATGGGAATATCAGCATCTGAATATTCCTAAAAAGGGAGTTCCCTGATGGTGTAGTGGCTTAAGGCTTCAGCGCTGGTGCTGTCAGTGCTGCGGCCTGGGTTTGATTCCAGGTCAGGGAGCTACCCACATACCAAAAAGCAAAAAAAAAAAAAAAGTTTGAACATTCCTAAAAGGTCACTGGGGAAGTTCTCTTTTACTGATCCCTTCCCAACATATGATATAGCTCTATCTGATGCTTGTTGACTGGATTTCCCCCACAAAGTCACTGTCTTCTCCTGGCCTATAACGGATCTCATTGGCTGCTTTGCATCTGTTCTGTCATTGTAGTATTTCTAGAAATGCATTGTCATTTTTCTATCACTTCTCATTCTGTCTTACCCACTAAACTGTGAGCTTCTTTTTATCCCTAAGCTGAGCAGAGAACTAATTGTTGGTCTGCAAATATTTATTTGAATGCCTATTCTTCTGTGCCAGGCACTGTGCTGGGTGCTGGAATTACAACGATGACTAAAACAGTAAAAACTGATATTATGAAATACACAGTCTGATGAGGGGGAAAGTTGTTAAATAAATTTCCAAGTAACTAATTAATTAACATGGTGTTTAGGGTCAATACTTGATCTAATTCAGGTGAAGGTTTCCGGGAGGTTGTGATATTTAAGCAGATTCCCGAAGAATGAGAACAAGCTACCCACACAGAGTGCATCTGTGTTGGGAATGAGTAGGTGCTGAGGCCCAGAAGAACACTTCCAGGTAGTTGGAAAAACACAAAGAGGGCACCTGAGACTGAAAATGTCCAGTGTGATGTAGTTGGTGAAATGAGACATTAGTAGCCCATACATAGGCCAGATCTGACAGCTTCACATAGGCCTTGTTAACAACTTGAACATAACCCTAAAAGAAATGTGAATGCATGGGAGGGGATTGTAGCAGAGGGATAATGTGATCAGATGATCTCATTTGTATTTTTAAAAGTTGACTTCTTAAGGCCACTAGATAAAGAATGGAATGTAGAGGAGCAGGAATGGACAAAGGGAGATTAAAGCAAGAGATAATGGTGGCTTTTTGAGTGTGAGTGAATGACGGAACTATAGAATTAAAGTATGGTATATGAGGTGGGACCCCTCAAAAAACTGGAAAACAATGATCATCTGTTTCTTTGATATGAGAGGGATTGTGCACTCAGAATTTGTTCATCTGGGTCAAACAATCAACCAAAGTTTGCATATGGACGTTTTGAGAAGGTTGTCTCATGATTCGCAGAAGAAACATCCAGAGTTGTGGCAAACAGATGACTAGTTCTTTCACCATGACAGTGCACCTGCCCACACGATGCTGCGTGTTCAGCAGTTTTTGATAAAAACAAACAAACAAACAAACAAAAACCAGCAAGGTCCCCATGCCCCACCCTCCCTATTCATCGGATCTTGCCCCAGGCAACTCTTTTTTGTTGTTTGTTTCCCTGGATGAAAAAAGTCCTCAGAAGGAAACATTTTGCTGATGCGGAAGAGGTATAACAAAAAACTGGCAGAAACACTAAGGCTTCAAAAAGCAGTGGAAAAAAGTGTCTTGACTGGTGTATTGCATCAAACAGAGAGTACTTTGAAGGTGACTAAAATTTAAATATGTAAAAATAAATACACAATTTTTTTATAAATAAATTATGATTTTTGGGGTCTCCCCTCATTCAAGAACTTGAAAGTCCCCAGGAATCCCATCCAAGTTTTATGTCTCACTTGAGGAAACCAAGTCTTAGAGTGGCACTCTAAATTATTCAATACTACATAGCTTATTCATAGCAAAGCTAGTACTACAAACCAGTTGTGCATTTTGTCTCTATCATTTTTCATGGACCTCTTTATGTGATTCCACAAGTTTTTGAATTTTTTAAAAAAGCAATCCTTTGGCAAATTGTAAAAATAGTTGCTGAATAAATGAAAAATTAATAAGCAAGTTTGAGCCCCATGATTTAAATATAACATTATAACATGTATATTATAGAAATGCATAGAAAATGAAAGTACCCTCCCATAAACCCATTCCAGAAAAGAATCCTGCTCAATAGTTTTACCAATAGCTTTCCTAAAAACACTATACTGAACATTCTTTTTTTATTTCTTTTTTTTGTTTTTTTGTTTTTTACTTTTTTTAATTTTATTCATTTTCTGAACATTCTTATATAAATTTCTATGTATGTGGGAGGTTAGGCTGGGTCAAAAGCTGTGTCTGTGTGTTAATTATGACAGTGACAATTTACTCTCCAAAAAAGTTGTAACAATTTCCACTCCTCCATAATATTGCGATTTTACTTTAAAAATCCTTATTTTCTAAACTATAAAAGTAGGGAGTTCCCTGATGGTGTAGTGGCTTAAGGCTTCGGCGCTGGTGCTGTCAGCGCTGCGGCCTGGGTTCGATTCCCAGTCAGGGAGCTACCCACAAACCAAAAGCAAAAAAAAAACTATAAAAGTAATATTCTCTTTTGAAAAGTTAGAATGATTTGGGAGCATACAAAGTAGGAAATTAATGTATTTCCTACCATTCATCAAGGGTTGAGGATTATTTTAGAACAACATGACAATATTGTTGATATAGTAAACTCCCAAAACCCATTTTATTTTAATTTTTCTTCTCTTTCTCCAGCATATGTAACCAACCTATGTCACTGCTAAGTTCTGGGAGACACCTGCCTAGGCTTTCTGAGCCTTAGCCAGTCTTAATTTTCAAGGCCCTATCTTACATCCTACCGACCATCTTCAAATGCACCCACATTCAATATAATATACGTATGTAATATATAGAAGAGTAATAATTTAAAATTTTTTCTCTTAAGTGTACTTGGTTGTTACAAGTAACTTATTTAATTTATCAGTATGATTTCTCAGTAATTGTTCTACATACTCAGGATTTCTTGGAAATGAGAAAAACTAGCCTATAAGATCTTTAAAAATATAATGACATTTAATAAATGCTAAATTTATGAATAAAGTCAACATAATATATTTGTAGCCATTTCATTAAACTTTTGTCAATTTGTCTTACAATTTATTTTTTTAAAGTTTGGAGCATACAAGCATGGCTGATAGGCTTAGAAATCATAGAATCAGAACAGAAGGACTTGATTTATGTTATCTATACAAAGCTGGTCCATCAGATTCTTTCAGAAAAATGCTGTAGGTCTTAGTCAGGATTAGGGAATTTTCTGGAAGATATTATTCATTGTTTAGTGGCAGATAGGGGAAGAGGATGGAATGGGAAAATGACTTGGGTTTTTACAGGCTTTCAACCAGCCTACTGACCATCACTATTTCATGGTGAAGAGGGTCAAAGAAATGGAGTTTTCTGTACACAGCCTGCACCTCAGAAGAGTCAAAGCAGTGAAGCAGTGTAACATCTACACTCATGGGTCTCAACCAGGGTGATTTTCTCTCCAGATAGGGTTGCCAGATTTAGCAAATCAAAATATAGAATGCAACATACAAATTTTACATGGAACATACTTATTAAACAATTATTTGCTGTTTATCTGAAACTTAAATTTATCTGAGTCTCTGGAGCTCCCTGGTGGTGTGGTGGCTAAGGCTTCGGAGCTGTCAGTGCTGTGGCCTGGGTTCCATTCCCAGCCAGGGAGCTACCCATGTAAAAAAAAAAAAAAAAAAAAATTTATCTGAGTCTCTGTATAAAGCAAACATATCACTAGGAGACATTTCCAATGTCTGGAATCACAACTGCAGGTGGGGGAGTGGGGTGCTACTGGCATCTAGTGGGTGGAAGCCAGGATGCTGCTAACATCCTAGATGTAAGAACAGTGCCCTCACAATGAATTATCCAACCCAAAATATCAGTGCCAGAGCTGAGAAACTCTGACCTAGGCTAACTAACAAGCATTTGGTGAATTAAATGTGTCTTTCAGGTTGTAAAATAATAATACTCATTATAATAAAAAAAAAAATTCAGAGAGTTCCCTGGTGGTGTAGTGGCTTAAGGCTTCGGCACTGGTGCTATCAGCGCTGTGGCCTGGGTTTGATTCTCAGCCAGGGAACTACCCACATACTACAAAGAAAAAAGAAATTCAGACAGCAAGAAAAGTGTTATTTGAAAACTGGAGTCTTCTCTTGGCCTACTTCACAAATCATCATAAATAGCTTGAAATGTTAGTCCAAATTTTTTTTATTCCAACATATACCCTTTTAAATACTGGGTCACAGTAGCAGATTGGCCACATCTCATCTATTCTCCATGTCTATAATTTTGTCAGTTTGAGATGACAGATATTAAATACTGACTTATACTATATGTACTGTTCTGAAAACTGCTTTTTAAAAATCCCTGAGCTAAATAATCCTGGGATCAGGCAAAATAACATAGCCATTTGAAATTCTCCTAGAAGATACCACTATGAACCAACTTAAAGTGTTTATTTATCAAAATTAATAACTTGCTTATTAATACTTGTTTCAAGACCTTCACTGCTGTGTTCACCAATCCTAAATTATTATACTATAAATTCTGCCCGTTCCCAGCTAGTTTCGTGCCTTGCCAGACCTGCTTAAGTCATCCAACTTGGGCCTAAAACCCTTTAAATATCCTCTTCTGAGTACTAAGATTCTGTCAAGGTGCTCTTCCCCTTTTCTGCAATATTTTAATAGATTTAGATTTGGCCCAATCAACAAATTTTTCTGTGATCTTTTGGGAGGTGAATGATTGACAGCAATAATCTACATCACAGGATTATCATGAGCAGTGAATGAAAATAAGTACCTGAAAGCATCTCTAAATAGTAGTATTTTTCAATGTATGTCAGAAAGATGGCCCCTGATATCAATTCCTTCCTCTTCCCTTTTCTCAAAACATCAAGGCCTAATGTGATTTGAGAAACTTAGAAGAGAAAAGCAAAGAACTAACATTCACTAAACACTCAATATATACAGCCAGACACCCTGTTAGGTGTTCTCCATCTGTGATCTCATTTTGTCCTCATATTAGCCCATCAAAATAACCTTACTCTGATTCTCCAGACTAAGTAAGGCAGGCTGAGAGAGGTTAAAGAATTTGCCTGAGGTCTGACTCTAAATGGCAAAGCCAGGATTCCTGGCAGGTCTGTCTGACTCAGCTTGTATGTACTTTCCCTCTTGTTATCACTTTACTTCCCAGACTTGTATTGTTTTTATTGCAATTATAGAAGGTGAGGCTGAGATTTCAGGGCAAGAGGTTTTTCAGCTCCTTGTATAGAGCCCCGCAGAGGAAAATAATATCCTAGAGCAGCATGAATCAAATAGAAATACAATGCAAACTACATATGTAATTTAAATTTTTCTAGCAGCTGCCAACTGAAAATAGTAAAAAGAAACAAGTGAAATTAATTCTTTAAACTTTTTGTTTTAAAGTAATTATCGATGCACAGGAAGTTGCACAAACAATACAGAGGGATCCTGTGTTCTCCTTCCTCCACTTTCCTCCAAAGAGAACATCTTATATAATTATATCATGTAGCAAATCAAGGGGATTGACATTGAAATAATCCCCAGAATTTATCAGATTTTATCAGATTTGTATGCATATAAAACTGTTCCATTACCACAAGTATCTCTTTTGTGGTACCCCATTATACTCACAAACCACCACCCCACATCTCATGCTTTACACTCTGTCCTATCTAATCTACTCTCCATGTGTATAATTATATCAGTTTGAGATGACACGTAGAATCATGCAGTGTTAGTTTCCTAGAGCCGCTGTAACAAATTACCACAAACTGGTGTGTTAAGACAACAGAAATTTATTCTGGAAACTAGAAGTACAAAATCAAGGTGTCGGCAGGCTCAGGCTCACTCCAAGTGACCTCTAGGGAAAAATCCAGTCCATGTCTCATCTAGCTTTTTGTGGTTGCCACATTACTCCAATCGCTACCTCAGTCTTCACATTGACTTCTCTGTTTTCTCCTCTGTGTCTCTTAGATTTAGGAGACACCCAGATAACCCAGGATAATCTCATTTAAAGATCTTTGACTTGGGAGTTTCCTAGTGGTGTAGTGGCTAGGCTTCCGCGCTGTCAATGCTGCGACCTGGGTTCGATTCCCAGCCAGGAAACTACCCACATTAAAAAAAAAAAAAAAAAAAAAAGATCCTTAATTTAATTACATCTGCTTTGAGATAGGACCAGGTCCTGGCATGTGTGTCTTGGATCCTAGGGAATGAGGGTTTGGAAAAGGAGGAGATCTGGTAGCTGTCAGGGAGAATAGTAGATGAAAAAATTATAATACCAGTTGATAAATTACTTAATTGTAGCTTGAAATCCAATTGGGGGGGCCTATATTATTAACTATTAAGTTGCTCTGTGAGCATGGACTGAATGTCATGTAGATGAAGAAGTGATGCTGTAATAAATCATAAATTCCTAACTGGGCAAGTTATGGTGGGTAGTCATGCCCTGGCTATAACTTCTTTGGTGAAAGTTCTTTAAGAAACCCTTGCCCATTGTTTTTGTGCATCTGGGTTAACACACCTTAGAAATGCCAAAAGTAATACCCCTCCACTAAGGTGTGACCATACTCAAGACAGTTTATAATCTTAACTATCCTATAACCTGATCCTGCCTTTCTTTCTCCCACCTTCAAGTAATCTTTCTTATGTTCCTCCTTTAATTTCAAATGCATAAAAGAAACTGCAAAGACATTTTTCTTGGAAGCATTTGAGATATTGCTTCTTGGCAATTGTCATTTTGGCTCAAATAAACCCTTAAAAGAATTCTGTACAGGTTTGGACATTCTTACGTTGACAGGAGAGATGAAATAATCTTGACATCTGTTCTAAACCATGGAAAATCAGAATGAACTATCCTTGTCTGTCTGTCAGGCTCAGTGTCTCAATCATCTCCATGCAGTGGTGGGTAAATAGTGGTATATTTCTCCCCTTCATTGTCCTTGTTTTTTAGATTGCATGCAGACTAGCTTCTTAAGAAAACACATACTTTCCTCTGATCACAATATAGGAATTTAGATTTTTATCATCCAAATCAATATACTTGGCTTGGTTAAAGTTTGTGTGACAGCCACAATTGTGAATAGATTGTAGGGCTTTTTGTTTTTTTCCTAAGAGAATTCATCACTGCTTATTTAAGACCTCTTAGAGGTCTTGAGCAAGCCAAACCCATACTTAAAAAACATCTATCCTAGACTATGCCATGCACTTCGTCTTAAATCCTGTTTTGCTCCAGCCCCAGCTGCTTTGCCATTCTGGTTTATCTGACTTTCTTCTGAATTCCTTCTTCTGCCTCTTCATCTTTCAGTAGAGGACCAGTCTCCCCTCTTCCTAAATGACTCATTTGAAATGTCCTTAAGGTAAACTGATCTCTAGACTTTAAACTCTTTCTTTGTGAACTGTGCACATGGGCTGCTTAGTTTCCTGGAAGACATCTCCACCTCCTCCTTCTTTATTTTTTTTTGTTTTTTTGTTTTTTTGTTTTTGATGTGGGTAGCTCCCTGGCTGGGAATCGAACCCAAGCTGCAGCGCTGACAGCGCCAGCGCCCGAGGCCTTAAGCCACTACACCACCAGGAAACTCCTTCTACCTTTTCCTTAAAGCTTTGCATACTGAAAGCAATTTCTCCTGCAAATTCTAAAAGCTCTTATTGTCTGTGCTTTTATGAAGCAGGGTACTTTTTTTCTTCCAGCTAGGTGGTAAGCTGGTGAAGGTCAGACCTATTTTATACTTCTTCACCTGTATCCTACCCCCACACTACCTTGGTACCTTAAACAGAAGCTGCTTAATAAATATCTGCTGAATAAAACAGCTTTAAGGATAGGAAGTGACTTTCTAGTATAAATTGATAGAGACCCCATCAGGCGGAAAATCATCATTTTCAGACATAACATTTTATGATAGAATTACCAAAATAATGCAAATAACCAAAATACCTACATACAAAAGAACTAGTTTTTATTGTTTACAGCTATATTTTTCAAGTGAGGCTTATTGAGGTATACTTTGCCTTTGGCAAAATTTGCCTTTCAGTTGTTTATATTTATGAATTTTGAGAAGTTATGGAGTTGTATAGCCCTCACTATAGCCAAACACAGATCAGTGACATCGCCTCCAAAATTCCAGTATGCTCTCTCGTAGTCACCCCACTTTCCTTACCACCACCCCCTGGCAACTGCTGATCTGATTTGTCTCTATAACTTGCCTTTCCCAAATGTTATATAAATGGAATTATAAGGTAAGTGACCTCTTGTTTCTGACTTATTTCACTTAGCATAATGCTTTTGAGATTCATCTCTGCAGTTGCATGTATCAATGGTTAGTTCCTTTTTCCTGCTATTGGAGGGACCCAGAATACTCCACTCACTGTGGCATAGAATTATTTTTCAACAAAAGTTATTTGAGTTCCTGAAATCTCTTATCTTCCTAAAAGCAGAGCCTTATAAAAGAACTAAAAGGAAGCCAATTGTCATAAATCCACTTCCTGGAACCAACAGGGGATAATTCACCCTTATCTCTCATCATTGGTATAAGAGGTCTCCACACTATATCTAAACATTGTCACAAAACTGTCATATCTCCCATCTATTTTCCTGAGCAGCATTTATCTTTCCCAAAAGTAATTTGTTTTCCCACAAGTGCCCTTTCTCCTCTTCATTTCTCCTACTAAGAAGTCCTTTGTTTTCCAGTAAGTGTCCTTCTCACCTTTCCTTGTCCCTATTGAAATGGTATAACACCACAAATTCCAACTGTCCCTTAGAGTCACATTTTTCTGTGTATCTTTTATATACCCTAACAAAAATATGGTGATTACATTTTATCTTTTGCTACTCTGCCTTATGTCAGTTTAATTCTTAGGATACCAATCACTTAAATTAAGAGGGTACAGGGAAAGTTTTAAGTCCCTGACATTATTATTCCATTGTATGAGTGTATTAAAATTTGTTTATCCATTCACTAGTTGAACTTTTGGATTGTTCCCAGTTTTTGGACACTTTCCTACAGGGTCTTTGTGTGGCATATATTGGGTTAATACCTAGGAATGAGATATCTACAGTACGAGGTCGGGCAATTAATTTCACGAACTCATCCTAGAAACAGTGCTACATACCTCATTGCTGAATATCACTGTGGTCACCTTCGAAGTACTCCCCAGTCATCTTCGAAATTCTTGGCAAGGTTATAACACCTTACCAAGTTGTTTGTACAGTACTGCTAATGTAAGCACATGGTGGCAAGTTGGTGAACTTCATTGTCAGATTTTGGGGATGATGACAGCTTTGACGGCCACCCCAGAAAAAGAGTTCTGAGACTTGTGATCCCCTGGCGAAGGTGTCAAGTCACCATCTGATAACCCTACAGTGAGGTTCACCAATTAGCACACACAAAGAACTCGCTATCGATTTTTAAGTTCCTCATTCTCACACACAGACCAGTAGCCACAAATCAGACATTTGATGAAAAGCACTAACATGAAAGATAAAGACCAAAACAACCAGGCATAGCACTCAAGAGAAACAGAGAAACAGAGACAATGCAGAGAGCAAAAGAAAACTAATAAAACAGCTACTATTAACATTCTAAGAGAAATAAGATACTATATTTAAAAAATGAGATAGAATATCATTTATAAAAGAAACAGAATGTGGAAAAGCTGTCAGAAATAAAAATACAGGAGTTCCCTGATGGTGTAGTGGCTTAAGGCTTCGGCGTTGGCGCTGTCAGTGCTGTGGCCTGGGTTTGATTCCCAGTCAGGGAGCTACCCAAAAAGCAAAATAAATAAATAAATAAAAATACAAAAGCTAATTCTTTTGAACATAGTGGAAAATAAAATTTAAAGCTTTCAAAAAATTGAATGAAAAGATAGAAACTAGAAAAGATTAAAAAAAAAAAAGAGTTCTGAAATGGCTTTGAAAGGTAGACTAGGCACTAACATCGGTGTATAACTTCCCAAGGGAAATACCTCAAATGTGACATTAGTGATATTCAGCTATGAGGTATGTAGCATTTTTTCTAGGATGAGTTCACAAAATTGATTGTCACATCTCGTATATGCTGAGTGTCACTAAAAGAAGCTGCAAGACTGTTTTCCAAAATAGTTGTACCAATCTGCATTTTTATCAGCAATATAGGAGAGTTTCAGTTGCTCAGGGTTCTTTTTTTTTTTTTTTTGAGGTGAAACAAAGAGATAATTTATTGAGAGAAAGTACTGCAAAGAAGTAGGAGTGGTCTCGAGCAAGGAGGGTGGCTCAAGAATTCAGGATTCTTACCTGCACTTTATATTGCCATCTGTTTTACTTTTATCCACTCTAGCAGGTTAAGTGACAATTTGAAGACAAATAAAGAAAATGTACAGGTTCACTCATCTAAGAAACATTCATTGATAAAACCAGTGTCTGGTTTGAGCTTTGGCTGGGTTGATATACTTAGTCAGATGTTTCATTTTGTTGACTTTGTCAGAAACATGATCATGTTGAGAACATACAACATAATTCCTCATCTCTAGGCTCTCACAGTCAGGTCAGAAAGACATGAAAAAGAAAATATGTTGAAGAGTACACTTCTTGTGGCACTCTGGGAGCAAACTGGAAGCTTTTTACCTCTCCCTGGGAGGAAGGGAGAGGCTGCTAGAAATTGTCTTTTAAGTCAGCTCCCCTTTTCCCTAAATTGATATTGAGCTTTGAGGATCAAAATATCAGTGCTGGGTCTTGAGGATTTTAAATGCAATGGAAAACAAAAAGGGCTTCCCTAGCCACTAGGTAATTAATCTTAATATGAAAATAGGTTTAAGATTTAAGGAAATACAGTTTTGAAGAGAATTCTTGTCTCAAGTACACACCATAGAAACATTGAACAAAGTGGTCCTTCAGGCCCACAGGAATAAACTGTATTTTCAGGAAGGGGGCTACTGGGGCCAGGGAAAAACAGAGGCAAGATTGGAGAGTTTGAGATGTGGGAATGAGCGTTGGACTGGTTGGAAATCTGAGCCTCTGCATCCTAGCTCCAGCTGTGTCCTAACTAGTTGTAAAACCTGGGCAAGCCAAATGCTTGCAGGCCTGTCTCCTTTCATCTATAAAATAAGAGCTTGGACCCCTAAGATTTCTTTCAGTAGGGACATTTTGTGGTCTGCACACCATATGGAGGGAGAATTTCGGGGAAAATGACAATGGCAAAGGCCAGAGCAAAGAGAATGCGGGGGAGAGGCAGGGCAATGCAGATACTGGGCTCTGCAGGGAAAGGGGTGTGGCTTGTATTTCAAAACAGGCAAATGGAGAGGTGCCTAAGGCCTAAACAGACTGTTAAGGGCGACCAAGGAAAATCCAAGAAGAGACTGGTGTGTGAAACTAGGGGTGTGCTAGGAATATAATACGCAGAGAGCAGACAGCGAGATTTTCAAAGGGAAGGCAGAGCACAGGGACCACAGATTCAGGAGCATTTATTTAGTCATTCAACAAGCAGTTATTGAAAATGGGCTATTTTCAGGAAGAGGCAGAATGATGTTTAGCATAAACGAACTCTGTGATGGGTACTGTGATGGGTGGAGGGGTCACCTCTTTGAGAGACTGTAATACCAAGCTGGGATCCTGTAACCATTCATTTAACAAACACTTGTTCAGCAACTACCATATTACAGGCTCAAAGATCAATTTCTCTGAACTTCTGGAGCTTAAGTTCCAGTAAGGAAAGATAAACCATAAAGCAAATAAATAAAATAGCATGTTAGTTAATGATAAATGCTAAGAAACACAAAGCAAGGAAGGACAATAGGAATCAATACAAAGGGGCCAGAGGCTATAATCCTAAATAGTGTGGCGGTTGTAATCGTAAATAGTGTGACCTCTGAATCAAGAAGGGGAGGGAGCGGACAGCATAGATAGATAAGTACTGGATAGCAAACAGAACAAGGCACCGGAGTTGGGAGAGTAGCCAGGGCTTAAGGAGGCATGTGGGGCTGAAGGGAAGAGGAACAAGAGGAGACTAGTTCCAAACTTGGCCGGGGCTCTGGGAGAAGGAAGGAAGAAGCCCAGCTCATTTTGGAGTTCTGTTGCTCACCTCCCTCTCTTCTCTCAGCATTTAGGGGCCACCTCTGTGACTTACGTTGCAGGTATTGTAGTGGTTGAGACACTTCCAGTTATCAGAACCCAGAGCAAAAAGGTCAGGGTCCAACTGGCAGCAAGGGTAAATGATGCTGCATTTAATAGAGCTAGACCAGGCCTTAAATCCTTCTGTCTTCAGATACCATCAATCTTGAAGCCAGTGTAGCTCAAGGCCTACTGCTGGGTCTCCACAGAGAACAAAAGAGAGTTATAGAAAAGAAACTAGGTAGGCCAGGTATATTGAACTTAAAAAATATATAATTGTACTAGGAAATACCTGCACATGATTTGAAATTTTAAATGGAATAAAAAGCACCCTAAATTTCTAAGCTCCTGAGAATTTTAGACATCACTAATCCAACCTCTGCATCTTACAAAGAAAACTCAAAAGAAATAATTTCTCAAAGCAACGCAGGGAAGAAGGGTCTCTAGCTTACCTGGCCACAACCTTTTTTTTTTTTTAACCCTCACCAAGTTTCGGCATAAGGTTATAGAGAGAGCAAAGCAATATTTTAAGTTGTGTTTTAAGTTTGTTGTTAACTAAATGAGAAATAGGAATTGTGCTGTGCAAGATATTAGAGCCAGAATTTCATCTCTGTGGGTTCAGTAACATTGAGAGGAGATTCCTGGAGATTGACCAGAGGCTGTACTGGAAATGCAGACAGAGTGGAAGAAAAGCCCCCATGCATTAGTCCCTAACAAACCATTGTCTTCTGTTTGGCTGGTGACAGATAGACTGGAACTGAAATCTTTCAACATCAGGATGCAGATGGTGTACCCCAATTTTTAATCAACATAAACCTTGAGTTAGATGTAACATTTAATGCAGACAATTGAACTTAAATGTAACATTAATGTGGGTTCAACCAAATTAAACTCTTTTCTAAAGAAAAAAACAAACATGGTTAAAATCAAAAGCACATGAAGCTCAAAAACTACATTTTACCAAACTTTAAAAATGCATCCCTAGAGAAAAATATTAAGCACACATGATAATAAAAACAATGAATTAAATATGTAGGAAAGAATCCATATTCTCAAAATAAGAAAACCAGGACTCATTCACATTTCAAAGTCTTTATCTTGCAGAAGATTTGATGCAGCAAAGTAAAATACAGCTTCATGAAAAACAATTAAGAATTTAAGTTCATAGCACCAGCTTCCCCTACGAAAATTTTCTATTGATTTGTAACTTGGCCTTGAATTTGACCTCGGCCTTCATGCCAAAATAATTTGGGTCACTCTGAATTTGCCATCTCTTGAACAAGGGCCTCTGCTAACTTCAAATGAACACAGCTGCCAATATGCCATTCTTCTATTTGCATCACAATGTGTGGGAATAAATTCACAATTAATAAAACATTTCCAGTGATCAGTCAGATTGAGGAAATGAAGGACATTTATCTAATAAGTTTAAAAAGAGATGTTTCATTTTCAGTTTATGTCTTTGAGGGCTTTGACAGAGGCTAGAATTATTCCCTGGGTTAGAGCATCTAAAAAAGCCATGCGGGAGTTCCCTGATGGTGTAGTGGCTTAAGGCTTCAGCGTAGGCATTGTCAGCGCTGCGGCCTGGGTTCGATTCCCAGTCAGGGAGCTACCCACATACCAAAAAGCAAAAAAAAAAAAATAATAATAATAATAAAAAAAAAAATAAAAAAGCCATGCAACCTTAAATTAGATTTTAATTTAAAAAAATATGAAATTTAAAAAGAGAAAATGAAGTAGAAAAGTTTGCACCAGGCCTAAAAGAGTTTCCTTCTCTCTCTCTCTCTTTTTTTTTTTCTTTCCTTCTTCCTGCATTTCTTTCTTTTCTTTCTTTGGTTCAGTGAAAAGCAATACTTCTCAAGTTTGATTCCAGGAGAGGGCTTACATATATGATAGTAAGTAGTAATCAAACACTTTGATGGTTAAGTACCTTAGGGCCTTCATTCCATCTTACATCTGATGCTGCATTATTAATATATTGTTCAGATATAGGAAAACAAGAATCCTACTGAGGAAAGTTGGGAGTCTGGAAGCTCTGTCATCAGAGAAACAAATGAAGGAACTTAAAGGAAGGGAACTGGGAGTGGAGGAGGAATTAGGGAAGTTTCAGTAGATGGGTTTTTGAGTTTGCAGTTTTCACTGTGTAGAATGTTTCTTCCATTTTCCACCTGTTGAAATTCTCCAAGGCCAGATTGGTTAATCATCTTCTGTAGGAATTTTCTATATCCTCTTGGTTAGGCACCATCTCCCTACTCTGAACCCCACTAGTACTTGCTGCTACATCTATTATAATACTTGTGACAGTCGACTTACCTAGATAAGCTTAGTCAGGGCCTTACATGTCACACTAAGAGGTTTAAGGGAGCCATTAAATTTTGAGGACTGGTGTGATTTAAAGTATCCAAAGCAGACTAAGAAGGCCGTTTTGGTGCAAACAGAGGGAAAGGAGTGCATAAAACTCTTTATCTTAGCACATTACTGTGTGCCAGGTATTATGCATGGTTACCCCATAAAACACATTTTATGGGGTAACCATGATCGCCAGGTAGCCTCCAAGTCCCCCCCCCCCTTTACCATCTGTAATCTGAGGATAATTGTTCCATTGAAATCGTGCTTTGAAGGCTCATCAATGATCTGCTACCTGCTACATCTAGGGACTTGTCCTGTCAGTGTTCATTCCGTTTTTGAGTCCACTACTTCGCGAAACATTTTCTTATCACAAATTACGAACTGATTGCATTTCCCCCTGCTTACTGTTTAAAATTTAGAGTGCATTTTTATTGCTAAAGCTTAAAACGAAGCTTAATTAGTTAAGGGTGGTTCTGGGTGGAGACGAGATTCTGAAGGTATTTTCGAGCGCTTTAGACTTGAAAGGCGGGTGACAATAGTCCTGAAAGAAAGGTCAAAGCCTCCAGATTTTTCTTTTAACAGTTCTATTCTCAAGCATGTATGCCAAAGCTGGGGGCTAACTTTTCTGTTGTTTTTTATTAAAGAATCAAGAAAGGGCGAAGGGCTCGCCTCTTTTCTGACCTCAGGGCAAAAGTGAGGGGCCGGGCGGATTACTTGAGGCTGTCCAACGGAGCACCCCCAATGCAGCCCCCGCCCAGCACTCTAACCGCTGCGCCGAGGGGCGGGGCGCGCCGGTCGGCCCCGCGCCTCGGCGGAGGAGTGGGCGTGTCCCGCGGGCGCGCGCGGGAGGAGGAGGAGGGGGCGTGTCCCGCGGGCGGCGGCGGCGGCGTGGGCCGGGTACGCAGCTCAACCTCCTGTGCTGGAATGTGCGACTCCCGCGAGCTCGCGGCAGAGCAGCAGAGCAAGCGCCGCGGAGGCCCCGGGTCCCAGACCCCGCCGGCGGCGGCGGCGGCGGCGGCGGTCCAGACGGCAGGGTCAGAGCCGGTGGCCTGAGGCATACTCTCTGCAGCCCCACTCCTGGGCCTTCGCGGGTCTCGACGGCCCCAGTGCCCAACTTTTTCTGTCCTCCCCCTCCCCTCCCCCGAAACTCCAGCAACAAAGAAAAGTAGTCGGAGAAGCAGCGGCGACGCTGGGTCCTCAGCTCTTCCTCGCCGAGGAAGGCCGGTAAGCGCTGCGGGAGGCTGGGGGCTGAGGCTGGGGTGGGGTGGGGTGGGGGAGGGCCGGCCGGGCGGCTGTGGCGGCGGCGGTGCCCGCGGGAGGGGGAGGGCGCGGAAGGACGCGGAGCGAGGCGCTGTCCAGGGCTGATTTGCAGATACTGTTGCTTTGGCGGCGGCAGCCGCGCCGGGCGGGGGCGGACGGCGGAGCGGGATCGGGTTACACCGGCTTGGGCCGGGGGCGTCCGTGGGGAGCGGCGCGGTGCCAGGACCCCTTCTCCAGTCGAATCCGGGCAGCCGCCTCCGCGCGGGCCTGGGCTCCCCTCGCAGTCAGTTCCTGAGGCCAACGAGCTAGCTACTTGGGACTCTAGTCCTGAAACTTCCTCGTTCTCTTGCAGCTCCCAAGTCTCGCCGCAGCCCCTCGCCTGCCTGCGGCCCTCCCGTCCCCCTCCCTCTCCGGCCTCTCCCCTACGCCGGAAGGCGCCGTTGAGTGCGGCCGGGCGGGTTGAGTCAGCCCCGGGGCCCAGGCGGTTCCGCCAATGGGGCTGGACAGCGATTTCTGCGCTCGGGTGGTTCCGCTGCCGCGGCCCTTTGCGCCCGGCCACCTTGCTCGTGGGGCTGGGGCCTGCGTCCCGCGGGCAGCCGTGGGGGAGTGAGTTCACAAACTTCCGGGGCGCGAGGGGGCGGTCGGCGCGCGTGGGGGGCCCCTCTGGCGCGAGGGGCCGGACGCCTCCGGAGGGCGCCCGCGGAGCCTCTCCAGCCCTCTGCCGAGGGCGAGCTCAGGGACGTTGAGAGGAGCCGGGACTCCTGCGACGCGGTAACTTTCCTTGTATTTCTCAGCCCCGTGCCCGCGGGCCAGGGAGGGGGCAGCCTGAACTGGGGAAGACTTGGTCTGGCCCAACAGCGCCCCGAGTTGGCCCCCCTTACCTTTTTTAGTGTTGGGGAGCACAGGGAAAGCTTCAGGATGAGTGTTAGGGCAAGTCCCGTGAATTGGTGTGTAAATGTGTGCATTGAGCGGGCCGAGCCGAGAGGAAGCGAGAGCGCCGGAGTTTGCAAAGAGCTGCTTTGTGTTTGGTATTTTGAGAAAATGGCCGAATGCCTATTTCAGTCAGGAATGCTGCCGCCGAGGCAGGCGCTGGTGGCAGCAACACATAGGAATTCGTGCTGCACGTTATACTTTCGGGCTGTGCTTGGACGGTCTTCCTGACAAACGTTAAAATTACGTTAAGGACGGTAGTTAGGATTTGGAGAGGGGTATTTGAAAAGTCGATGTTGGGTAAATTCACCGAGTAGCCTCGGCCGTTTTGTCTTGGGACAGCGTTTGTCCTCGGTTTGTTTTCTGTGATGGCATTTGATTCCAACTTTTGTACGTATAACTCAACGGGTTTGTGTTTATGCGCTTCAGTGAAACATTACTTCTGGTGTTTTAGGTTCAACTTTATTTTTTTAATACTTACCAATTATTTTGCTTTCTCTTATTTGCAAGAGAATACCTACTTTGAGAACAGCACCTTTAAGTTGGAAAGGAACTTGGTTAAGACGATAAAAACAAAAAATCCAACGTGTTTTCAAGGTGATCTTGTAATGGCTTCCTCTAGGCAAGTAGGCCAAGTCAAGCACAAGGCAAGAAAGTTGCTGATTGTCGAGTTGAGTTGTATGATTATTTTATTGGGGGTTTGAAAGATTCTTTCATTTGTGAAAATTTGAATACACCAAACTTTTTTCCACAGGAAAAAGATCTAAATTTTTTTAAACAGGTCAAGTCAGCAAAAAATTAAGAAACTAAGTGGTACTTTATCGTTGTAGTTTACTCCTCTGGAATTAGTTGAGTTAATGTGAAATTCAGTTTACTGACCAATTACTGTGGGCTTCTACTTTCCAGATATGCTTGTCTCTGGCTTTTGGATTTCTCTCCTTTCCGATTCAGACCAATAAAACTGTTGGGGGTGGGGCAGGTAATTGGGAGGCTAGCAGTTTGCTATTCACATGTTGAATTTTAAAAATAATTAACATTAAAAACGAAAGTTACTGATGATGATGATAATTTTTTTGCACCAGTAAAATTAAAAGTGCTTTAGAGGAAGAAGCATGCCAGTGGTAGACAATTGATGGGTGAGTGCAGTGGATAGAAATTTTTCATAGGGTTAATACAAATTTTTTGGTGATACAATAAAGAGAAATTAGAATTATGAAAATATTTTAAAGGCTTATTCTTAGTTAATGAAGTTCATTGAGTTTAAAGATTATTTTGGAAAAGTAGTTTTTAAAGTTAGGAAGAATTACAGTGTTTTGGTTTTAGACCAGTAAGAGTTGTATTTAAACTGGTGCTTTTGTGTGTTTTATTTTGTTTTGAATTCAGAACACAGTCATGGCCACCCAGGTAATGGGGCAGTCTTCTGGAGGAGGAGGCCTGTTCAACGGTAGTGGCAATATTGGCATGGCCTTGCCTAATGACATGTATGACTTGCACGACCTCTCCAAAGCTGAACTGGCTGCACCTCAACTTATCATGTTAGCAAATGTGGCCTTAACTGGGGAAGTAAATGGCAGCTGCTGTGATTACCTGGTTGGTGAAGAAAGACAGATGGCAGAATTGATGCCTGTTGGGGATAACAACTTTTCAGATAGTGATGGGGAAGGACTTGAGGAGTCTACTGAAGTAAAAGGCGAACCCAATGGACTGGAAAACATAGGACTGGAAAATTTGGAACTCGGTGTTGCAGAACCACAACCTGTGTTTGAGGTATCAGCTGCCCCAGAAATTTACAGTGCAAATAAAGATCTTCCTCCTGAAACACCTGGAGCAGAGGACAAATGCAAGAACTTGAAGACCAAACCCTTTCGATGTAAGCCATGCCAGTATGAAGCAGAATCTGAAGAGCAGTTTGTGCATCACATCCGAGTTCATAGTGCCAAGAAATTTTTTGTGGAAGAAAGTGCAGAGAAGCAAGCAAAAGCCAGGGAGGCTGGCTCTTCCACTACAGAAGAAGGAGATTTCTCCAAGGGCCCCATTCGCTGTGACCGCTGTGGCTACAATACCAATCGTTATGATCACTATACTGCTCACCTGAAACACCACACCAGAGCTGGGGATAATGAGCGTGTCTACAAGTGCATCATTTGTACATATACCACAGTAAGCGAATATCACTGGAGAAAACACTTGAGAAACCATTTTCCAAGGAAAGTATACACGTGTGGAAAATGCAACTATTTTTCAGACAGGAAAAATAATTATGTTCAGCATGTTCGAACTCATACAGGTAAGAGGACCTTTGTAATCCATAAGTTCAACTTACTTCTGATAATTGAGTGGGTAGTTAAAATACTGCTTTAAAAAAGAGGACTCTGGGTTCAAATCCTACTTCCATTATATGCTGTCTTTGTGACCTTGGACAAGTTATTTAAACTCTGTGCCTCAGTTTCTCCATGGCAGGTAACAGTAAACTGTAGGGTGAAAGGAACACATGTAAAGCACTGAGTGTTATATGGAAGACTAGCCAAGAGAAATGTTATTAATGTTCTTTCTTAAAATACATACTCTAACAACTTGGGATAGACCTTTTAGCCACATTAGACTTTTTTTTTTTAGAAGATGTTATTTAGTTGGCAGTGAATACATCTAAGAGTATAGTTTCCCAGAGGAATTGAGGGCTTAGACAAAAATAAAAATCCAGCTATTAACCCTTGTAACTTATTTAACAGAAGTCTCAAACTATTTAAATTTCTAAATGGAACAACTGAACTTTGTCTCCAAAACAGAAAATTGAAATGTTAAGTTTTTAAAAGATTGGTGGGATTATCACACTTCGAAACCATTTTCCTAAGAAAGCAAATGTGGAAATGCACCTGTTTTTCAGACAAAGATCAATAATGTTCAGCATGTTTGAACTCATAAGAGTACTGTTCTAATTTATAAGTGCACTCTGAAAAAATGGTCCAATTTGAAAAATATGAAAAATCTCAACCACCTCAGAAATAGAATGCTACACTGCACCAACATGTACCCATCTCCTGTATTCAACAGTGCCGTTATCAATATTTTGTCACATTTGGCAGTTTATTCTTTTTAAATATAGAAAGGCTAAAGTTTAGTAGGAGTTCCCTGGTGGTGTAGTGGCTAGGCTTCAGCGCTGTCAACAATGCGGCCTGAGTTCGGCCTGAGTTCGGTTCCCAGCCAGGGAACTTCCCACATAAAAAAAAATGAATAAATAAATAAATTGTCTTTCAAATCTTTATAGCTAGGGATATCATTTTTTTTCAAAGAAATGTTTGCAACTGTTGGTACTTATTTGTAGTTAATTTTCACATTTACATTACATTTTCCCGGTAAGAGTTGGTATTTTGGAGGACTGATTACTGGCCTTAATAAATAAAATAATCTAATGCTGTACTCTTTGGCTCACAAGTGAAAAGGGGCCTTAGGATCCCCTGAGGATGCTGGTATGGGATCCTGGTCTCTGTTGCAGGAGTTGTCTCTGTCTATAGGACCGAACCCCACAGGTAAAGTGGGACATACTGGGGGAAATTGATAATTGCTTTAAGTGTGGTAGACTTAAAACTTGCAGATAAAATTCCATTCCAAGAAAGACTTAGGAGTCCCAGCAGATAGCTGCTTTATTTAAAACTTTAAAATCTATAGTCAAGTAAAAGAATTTGTAGTCCCTTTGGAATTTACTGTAACCCGTAATTGATTATTTCCATACTTTGAAACCATTTTATTTCAAAAATAGGGAAGTTTTAACATTAACAAAAATACATAGCATTGGAAACAGTTACTTGGGAATCCTACTCCATTACTCAACATTTTAAGTTAAATTGTTAGACTCATTAAACTAACCTCACTTAAAATATCTTAAAACTAATCCCAAATATACCTCAACCATAAATATTTCATATTCATTTAACAGTGTTTTTGAAAACCTTGGGGCCCAATTTAGAATTGGCCATAATGTAGAGCTTTCAGGTAGTAAGTATGACGGATGGTAAAGGGAGTGACTTTTCTCTGTAACCTTGATGAAGTTTTGCAAATAATACATAGTTATAACCACCGGGCAAGTCAACACTGAGAAAATTACCAGCACTCCTAGTGCCTTTGTTGTATTTTCAGTTTTAGTTTGATAAACTTCAGAATTAAGTCCCTGAACAATTTAAATATTTTTCTAAAAAGCTAAAAATGTTTTCAATAATCTAAATTGATTTGAGAACATTTTTAGAAGGAAAAAAGAAAAATGGAGACAGTGGGGAAAATTTTCAGTTTTAGTGTGTATTTTTAATTTTTTATATAAAAGTTTTAAAAAGAAATAGGAACTCTACTTTTTGCTATTTAATTGTTATAGTGGTTTATTTTCATTTGTTACAGTTAATGACTAATTTTTAATGGTTGTATTTTAGATACAGTAGACTGGCAGTTAGTTAACCAGCACCCATGGGGATCAGTAGATGCTGGATAAATATAGTAGTCAATTTTTTTGCCAGTTGCTTGAAAGTGTAGGTTGCTTGAGTTCAGTTAATGGAGAGTCTACTGTAGTAAACCATACCATCCATTACCTTTTTCCACATTAATATAAGGTTGACATTTTCACAATATGATTTACATAGCTAACATTGGTTGTACATTTCTCATTTCACATTTAGTGTTAAACCTGTTTGTTGTTCATGCTTTTCAAATGCTTTTTTAAAAGATTTTTTTTCCTGTTACTTTATTTGTGATTTTTAAAGAAACATTTTAAAACAATTTGGTGTATAAATTGAAGGACCATATTTTGATTATGTATAAATTCTAAGTATCTCTGGTATTAACAATGCATAGTTTAGAACATTGTATTTATGGAAAGGTAAATTTCTTTGAGTGTTAGAGTGGAGACAAATGATAGAGGAATCACTTATTTCTCCTTTCTCATTAGGTAGCCTAGTTTTCAGTCACTTAATTGGCTTTTTCTAATTCTTTAACTGAGTGATGAATGTTAGTACTACTATTCTGTGCTAATCTTCAGAACAGGATACTTGATAATAACCCTTGTTTACTGAGATGAAAACTTCAAGGCTAAGGATTGAAAGCTTGAAGTTCTGTGCCCAAGGTCACAACTGAGATTCAAAGTACCTAATCTCTTTTTATAAGTAATCATCATAGTAAGGGATGAAGATTATTTTCATTTGAGTCTTTAAAAGATTTTTAATTTTTTGGTTTAGATATTTAACCAGTTCACAAATTCTAGTTCAAAAGATGACATTTTAGCCTGTATGTGTGACTGAAAAATTACTAAATTTTATAGAGTATTTATGCAGAGATAGAAGGAATCTGTTCTGCTGTAAAGAATTTAAAAGTAAATTGTCCTTAATTGTATTTAATTTTTCTTACATTAACTTTTATCACAGCTCAGTTGAGATACAATGTACATATGCAGTACTCTGATATTTAAGGTAATTGTAATTAAGGTTAGTTTAGTCTAATAATTTTAACTTAAACTATGGATTGACCTGTTTTGGACATTTCATATATATGAAATCATACAATATGTGTTTCTTGTGACTACCTTCTTTCACTTAGCATAATGTTTTCAGGGTTCATCCATGTTCCATGTACACCATTTGATTTCCTTTAATTACCAAATAATGTCTTGTATGGATGCACAGCATTTTGTTTATTCATCAGTTAATGGATATTTGGATTGTTTCCACTTTCTGGCTATTATGGATAATGCAGTGAACATTACCTATACAAGTTTTTCTGTGGACAGAAGTTTTTTTCTCCTTTGGGTGTATACCTAGAGGTAGAATCGCTAGACCAAATGGTAACTATGTTTAATCATTTGAGGTACTGCCAAATTGTTTTCCAAAGTGGCTTCATTAATTTATAGTCCCAGCAGTGTGTTACATAGGGTTTGTTTTTCTTACCTTAACCAATTTTGATAATAGCCATCCTGTAGGGTTTGAAGTTATCTTACTGTCATTTTGTTTTGCATTTCCCTCAGGTGCTAATAATACTGTTGTACATCTTTTCACGTGCTTATTGGCCTTGTAGATCTTACCGAAGTACATTTAACATTTAAAAACTATTTTAAAACTCTCCTAGGTTAAAGTAGTCATTCTACTGCTAGGAGCTATTTCCACTTTATAGCTACCAGCTAATTAGAGCTGAAGAGTTTCTAGGAACACATTTCCTCTCATCACCACATTCTTTTTTCCTTTTTTTATTTTTATTTTTGCTTTCTCTTGTTTCATTTTGTTAGATTCATCTGTTACTGTATCATAGTATATAGACAAAATAGTAACTGATACTTATTGATGACTTTATGTGCCAGCCAGTGTTAGGTGCTCTGCATGTATTATCTTAATTTAAATTCTCATACTTTTAGGAAGTGAAGGTTTCTTTTATATATGCAGAAACTTGCCCAAGGTCATAATTATTATCTTCTGTCCAAAGAGTAGATGAAACAAATTGCCAAGCTTTTTAAAAAAATCAATTTTGTGGTTGACAACCCAGACCCTGAAAAAGAAGATACAATTCCTTCCTTTGAGTCTTAATTCTTCAGTACTAAAACTGGCCTCTCATCTTCAGTTGCTCTCAGTCCCTGTGACTTTATGAGTAATATTTGTTTTAACACTGACCTATTTTATAAAATTATATTTACCACTTGAAATTTTTTTTTTTTTTTTTTTTTTTTTTTTTAAATGTTGGTAGTTCCCTGGCTGGGAATCGAACTCAGGCTGCAGCATTGACAGTGCTGAAGCTTAGCCACTACACCACCAGGGAACTCCACCACTTGAAAATTTTAGCTTAACAAGTAACAAAATCCTCACTCAGAAGTATTCTTGCTTTAAGCTAACAATTTCAAATGGTGGATTTAGCATTTATAAGGATTAAAAAAATTACTCAAGCCATAGAATTGGAAAATTTGGGCAAATTTTTCTTTAAAGGATAATTCTAATTAAAAAAACAAGAATACTTCTGGATACCTTAACAGGATAATTTCTCAGTTCTTATTATTTAATGTAATAACAGCATTACTGTGAACATTAAAAGGGCTATAGGATTTCAGAAAGCCAGTGAAATTGTTAGCAAAGTTGAAATCATGTAGTTATGTGAATTCTGAATTAAATAATTTACATTTCTAATACATGCTTATAAATAGACTTTTCCCATGAATAGGAAAAAATATTCTTTTGAAAAGTACTCTACTGATTATTGTATATGTTAGTGAGAATTGTATTATTTTATATTTAAACACTAATAATTATATTTTTGCAGGAGAACGGCCATATAAATGTGAACTTTGTCCTTACTCAAGTTCTCAGAAGACTCATCTAACTAGACATATGCGTACTCATTCAGGTTGGTAAGAAATGAGAACTTTTCTATCATTTTTAGTAAATTGCTATTATAAGGAAGCTCCTCTACACCCGGAACTGGGTCATTATTATTATATTTTTAATATAATTTAGAAGTTAGGAGTTAAAAATCAGTATTTTGTTAGTGTGGAGCTGTGGTTAAATGGAGATAATTAACAAGGAATCCATCTGGAATTCCAGACACTGAATTGTAAATGTGTGTGTGTGAGCGCATGCGCGCTCACTTTTTCTGGAAGGAGCATTGTTAATTTCATCAGAGCTTCAGGTTTCCATGACTAATAAAAATTTGAACTGGTATCATAGACCAAGGCTGGTTCATACTTTTTGGACAATTCCTACCTTCTCACACTCCTTTCCCAACATAGGGTGATACTGAGTTGCATAGCACATGGTTGGCTCACTCCAGGGATTCCTTCTTGGCTTCTCAAGTCTTGAAATATGGGTTTGTTCTCTTTTGAGAGTTCATAAATCTTCTGAGGACTGATTTACAAAAGCCTAACTTAAAACAATAAAACAACATTATAACCTATAATGGATAAAATGTAGGACTATAAAAAGTGGGAGATTTCATCTACTGCAGTGAAATAATCAGGATCACCAACGAGAATTGGTCTCCATTATCAAGGTATGTAGGTGAACAAGTTAAAAAGTAAATACTAGCCTTGGTGGTCTTGAAAAGATAATTACTTCATTTTGGCCACAATTGACCTTTAGTGAACTGCCATGTCTGAACAGAACACTTTCCTTCCAGATTTAGAATATATATGTACTCCTGTGGACAGACTATGCTAAAAATCTTGCTGTTCAGAGAAATCATGTAGACCTGTGTCCTTTACACATTTGCTTTGGGGCAATTCAGCCACTCTGAAGCTGGGACTAGGGCCATTTCATGGCATTTGGCTAAGTTATTACTATATGCAAGAAAACTTCAATGAACTGATATTTTCTAAAAAAAATGTTGAGGAAAGTGGTAGATTATACTTTGCTGTTTAATAATTTATACAAGTTATTTATACAAATTATATGCTGAGTTGACTGGATGATTTTCGTCACTCAGTTTATACTGTTGTAAATAAACAAGACCCATAGAGGCGCTTAATGAAAAGTCTTATAGAAATCATTTTTCGTCTACCTGATAACCAGAGTTATCTGACATCTTTGCTTATATTATGGACTAAAGCCCAAGCATTGGTCTTGTATCTACTGCTTTAATATACTCTTAAACATAGTTCCTGTAAAGGAAGTTGTAAATATATTCAATCGTATTTCCTCCTAAAGTATCTGTTATGACATCCCTGAAGAGAAATTAAACCATATACATCATTTTACCCATTTATTTTAAGACAGAATCGTGGAAAATCTAAAAACTCATATGTGTCATCCAGGTTCTAACAAAGGAACACGAAAGACACATATATGAACCATCCAAAGTGAGTGTGTTAACAATGTAAATCTGTGCTGTCAGAATGGTAGGCACTTGCCACATGTGGTTATTGAACTTGTGAGATATGGCTGGTTGAAATTGAGAGATAAACTATTGGAATTCAAACTATGAAGAAAATGTAAACTGTATTTTAAAAATACAGATTCCATGTTGATATGACATTGCATACCGCATAGAAATCTCAGACATACGCCAGGGACTGCATAACTACAGATCATAATTCACTTTAGGTGCGTGAAAAACGAGCACACTCGTGAGCGGTACAAATGTGATATGATATTGGTATATTGGGTTAAATAGTAAAATTAATTTTATCTTGTTTTTAACCTTTGTAATATGACTTCTAGAAAACTTTAAATTACATGTTGCTTGCATTTTATTGCTTTGCAACTGTTTTTAAGTTATTGATGAGTAAGACTTGATTATAGTACACATTGTGATTTGAGTAGGTATAAAGGGGTCATGGTCACATAGTGTGCTTGCTAGCCTTTCTTGACCTTTTGTGCTTGTATCGTTAATATAGTTTAAGTATACCTTCTAAGTATCCTAAGTTACTGAGTCAGGTCACTTAACCAGAATATTGTTAAATTACTTTTGGGTGCTTCCTAGTTTCATTTTCCGAGGGTAACGTGGATGCTATCTTAGGCTCTGTTGAGGGGTAGGCATAATGTCCTGTTGATGGCTATGCTCTAGCACTTAAAACACTTACAAGCTTTACATGAGATTTGAATAATTTTAGTCTCCATAACTCTCCTATGATTTTTAAGTTCTCTTATTATCCTCATTTTACAAGTGAGGAAACTAAGACATTGAAGAAATTCCCCTTCTGGATTTGTCTTACTCCTTTTTCATGGTGTTATTTACGGTTGCCTCTGTCCCTGTGCCTTGTATTACTTGTACACTGGAATTCTGGAAATTAAATCTGAATGCTTGATACTTAGTGATAATTTTTTTTTTTTTTTTTTAATGTGGGTAGTTCCCTGGCTGGGAATCGAACCCAGGCTGCAGTGTTGACAGTGCGGAAGCCTAGCCATTACACCACCAGGGAACTCCCTTGTAATAATTTTATTTGAAGTCATATTTGTATAACCCATTATTAGTGTTGCTAGGTCACTGGATTAGAATGAATTGTAGCTTTTTTTTATTGAATTTATAATAAGTATATAACTATGATGTTTTATACTAGTCAGTAATCTTTGCCTGTACAATTTTGAGATTGCTAAGCTGTTCTTTTGAATTTTCTTTGCTGTATTTTGAAGATGATTTTCAGTAGTTGCCGTCTGTTAACAGTACAGCAAGTCTCTTAATAATGAGTAGTAGCAACTGTTTATTGTATACATGCTGGAATTTATCTCTAATCATAGTACTCTGAAGTACTTCATCCCAGTTTAGGACACAGGTTTAGAGAGGATAAATGCTTTAAGTAAGGTTGTCATGTTTCCAAATTAGAAGAGTGGGGGTTTAGATTTACAGTCTCCCACTCTCCCATTTTCAGTTATCTACAGAGTTAAAAAGAACATTATGGCTCAGAATATCTCTTATTTTTGCTTTTTGGTATGTGGGTAGTTCCCTGGCTGGGAATCGAACCCAGGCCGCAGCGCTGACAGCGCCAGCACCGAAGCCTTAAGCCACTGCACCACCAGAATATCTCTTATTTTTGGAAAAGGTTAGGCTCTGTTGAGTTGGTACATTTAGCTAAACTGACAAAGAAATCAAAGAGATTGGTTTATGAGGTTAATACCGCATTGGTTAGTTATTGGAGCACTCCCATCCATAGGGTAGATCTTCACAGGCCAAATTAGAAAGAGATCATAATGAGAGTTTGGTGAAAAATTTGATACTGGTGAAAATACAGACACATTAACCTAATCTATTATTATTCTCTATTTTATTGGTGTTTCTACCTAATGATACTAGAGTATCGTCACCTGGATGGATAGTCCTAATGAAAGTGGCATTATCCTCAGCTCTTTCTTTCCTATTTTCAGTGGAGACGGCTGCCATTTCATCCTGGATGAAATTATTTTGTACTGGATTAAATACATCTAGTTTGTATTTGCTATTGTATTTTTGTATATAGCACACTGACCAGTTCCCTGTCCTGCTCACATAAGAGTTTATTTTGGGCATTATTCAATGGTGAGCATAATGGAGGTTTGTTAAAGGGAATAAAAAACTTATCAGATTCCACCTTAATTTATTACTTTTTAAGATAGAAAATTATTTTATTCAGCAATAAGTTTATATTTTCTTTTCACCAAGTATTTGATTCTTATGGAGACAGTATTTTTTTTTATTGTTAAATTTATTTGGGTGACATTGGTTAGTAAAACTGCATAGGTTCCAGGTGTACAGTTCTGCAATGCATCATCTGTGTGTTGCGGTATATGTTCACCACCCAGAGTCAGTTCTCTTTCCATCACCATGTGTTTGACTGCCCTGCTCCCCTCCACTCTCCTCCTTCCTTATCTACTACTAAGCTCTAAACTATTGACTATGTCCATGAGTTTTTGTTTCTTTGTTGATTTCAGTTTTATGTTCCACGTATGAGTGAAGTAATACGATTCTTAGTTTTTTTTGTCTGGCTTATTGTGCTTTAGCATGATGATCTCAAGGTCCAGTCATGTTATAAATGGCTGTATTTCATCTTTGGCTGGGTAATAGTCCAGTGTGTAAATGTACCACAACTTCTTTATCTAGTTATTTATCGAAGGACACTTTGGCTGTTTCTATGACTTGGCCACTGTGACTAATGCTCAATGAACATTGGAGTACCTATATCTTTGTGGACTAAGAATTTCAAATTTGGGGGGTAGCTACCCAGTAGGAGGATTGACGGGTGATATGGTACTCTGTTATTAATACTTTGAGGAACCTCCATACATGAAGAGTCTTAAGCCATAATATCTTTCAAATACACCCAGCTATTAAAATACTGCCTGTATTTTTTAATAACTGGGTGTATTTGAAAGATGTAATGGCTTGAGACTCTTCGTGAATTCAAGAAGTTTTAAAAACTTTTATTGCGGTTTCATTTACACATGAGGTGCACACATCTTAGGTAGACAGCTTAGTGACCTGATACATGTTTTCACCTGTTTGTCTACCATCCAGATGAAGACATGAAGCATTCCTACCCCCTCAGAAAAGTTTCCTCTTTACCTTTCCCAGTCAGTATCTCTATAATCTACCCCAACCAATTCTCTGACTTCTATCAGAAAGAACATTCTTCTATGAAATGTTTTTGAGATTCATCCCAAGTTGCATTATCAGAACTTTGTTTTTATTGCTAAGTAGTAATCTATTGTATGTTCCTATTTACTCTTTGATTAGAAATTTCCCTTGCTATTATTTCTGGATAGTTCTTGATAGAACATGTGAAGCTTGTAGGAAGAAATCTTTGCCCTTTTGAATTTGCTTTACACCTATAAATTAATTTGAGAAGAATAAAATAGACATCTGACACATTTATAAAGAGCAAAAACATAAGTAAATATTATTAGAATTGGAAAAGAGCATTGAGTTAAAAACCATTGGTACAAGGCAAAAGGATTTAGATTCAGCTAGGTACTAATAACTAAAACTTTGATGGATAGATATTCTAATATAAGCAATATTTTATGGTAATAAAAGGAAAATTGGGTGGAGGATGAATGGAGCAAGTAAATTATGCCATCAGATTTTAAATAGATTCTTAGATCTTCCCGTTTTCCCATTCCCTGACCATTTCATAGGTGGAAGCTTGTACCTTGGGTGATGCTTATTCTGTAAATACCCTCATTCACTAGGTGTTTTAAAATGATGCAGTTTTCATTATAATTATTTTTATTAACACAAATACTTTCATAAGGAGACAAGCTCTATCAACTGTTAGTTTACTCAGAGGTAGAGTTTATATGGAAAGGCAGTATAAACATGTGGCTCTTCCTTTTTTTTTTTTTAAACCCATGTTAAAAATTAACCAATCCGTTCCAAAAGTGATGAATTAACACGCAACACATATTGACTACCTGCCTATGTTTCCATTCAAGGTGTTTTATGAGTTAGAATTATTTATAGCTCCCAACATTCAAGAATATTTTACAGATGAGGAAATTGAGTCTTCGAGAGTTTTCAGTACCTTGTTCAAGATCTCACAGTTAGTTGCAAAGCCCATATTTGATCCCCCAGATAGTCCTACTATATAGCACAAGTTCTTAACTATTATGCCACCAATCTTTCCCTATTCTTTGTCTGTTACATGTTAAGCAAATGTTTGTATTAAAGTGATTCACTGGAGAGGACAAGATAAAGCCAAGTACTGTAGAGCAATGTAGCATATTGTATTAATAGAAACATCTGTTTATGAATCTGTTAGTAAAATGATATGGAAAAGAGTTGTTAGGTTAGCTATGTGTCCACTCTGATCCAGTCTTTAACTTAACATCAGACATTTTCTAGTAGTGTAAAGCTTACCATCTACATGGTTTTACTTAATGTGTGAGTAGTTTTACATAATAAAAAATTTAAGTGCGATTTGATACGAATCTGAGAATGTTTGAGAGAGAAATTTTCATAAATGTCAATTTCCATTTTTCTACTATGCATTCCATTGGACCAGTGGGGTATGGATACCATTTGGTAATATTTACTAGAGTGTGATCTAGATGGGTATGTATTCAGGTAGAATGTATTATTACCTTTATGCCTTTAATTTGGGGGTGGGGGTGGTTCTGGTTCTCTATATACCTGTGATTTTGACTTTGTTTGCTTATTTTACAAACCATATCTATTTGTATGCCCCTTCTCATTTACCTAGTTTCTTTGCCAGTATTATGGAAAAAGGGGGTGGGGAATCAAGAAAAAGTTTCTAACTTGGCTGTATTTTTGCTTTGCAATAGCAGTTTTGGCATTCGGAAAGATTTTCTAAATGAAGCTTGACTCCTCTTGCCACGATGGATAAAGGGGTTAAATTTAAAGAAAAAGCCTTTTGCTTCCTGAGGCTAAAGCAGCATTTTAAAACTTTTGTACTGAAGGTCTGTGGGTTTAGCTTAGAGTATAAGATAAGTTTCTTTGAAGTCTCAAGATTTATCTTAAAAATGTATAAGTTTTGTATTGCACTCCATTATACGTTTAACTGAACAAAAAATTTTAAATTATCTTTGAGTGCCCTTGCCACAAAATTACATCCAGAGCTTAACTAACTTTGCCTGTAATTGTTGTGTACTAACAAATCTCTGCTCTTTAGTCCTTGAGAGCCCTAGCTTGATGAACTTAGGTGATGATGGCAAACATTGAGATCATTATTTTTTCATTTGGTTTGAGAATCAATGTCAAAAGATAGAGAAAAGATACAAATAAATATGGTAAATATAAAGTGCATGAAACATTTTCAATAGCTTTTTTTTTTTTTACATTCAATTTCTTGTGTTTTAACAAAATCTTGAGTTCATTTCTTAGTCAATGTCTTTAACATCTCTTCTTTTCCTTCAGGTGAGAAGCCATTTAAGTGTGATCAGTGCAGTTATGTGGCCTCTAATCAACATGAAGTAACCCGCCATGCAAGACAGGTTCACAATGGGCCTAAGCCTCTTAACTGCCCACACTGTGACTATAAAACAGCAGATAGAAGTAACTTCAAAAAACATGTAGAGCTACATGTTAATCCACGGCAGTTCAATTGCCCTGTATGCGACTATGCAGCTTCCAAGAAGTGTAATCTGCAGTATCATTTCAAATCTAAGCATCCTACTTGTCCTAATAAAACAATGGATGTCTCAAAAGTGAAACTGAAGAAAACCAAAAAGCGAGAGGCTGACTTGCCTGATACCAATAATATCAATGAAAAGACAGAAATAGAGCAGACAAAAATAAAGGGGGATGTGGCTGGAAAGAAAAATGAGAAATCTGTAAAAGTGGAGAAAAAAGACAATGTTTCAAAAGAGAAAAAGCCTTGTAGTAATGCTTCAGTCCAAGTGACTACCAGAACTCGAAAATCAGCAATGGAAGCTAAAGAAATGGTTGTGCATGCAGGAAATAATTCGGAAAAATCTTGTAAAACCAAGAAAAGCAAAAGGAAAATGGAAGCTGAAGCCCATCCCTTACAAGTTCCTGTTAATGATGAGGAACCTGTGACAAAAAAGAAAAAGAAGACAGAAAGCAAATCCAAAAATAGTCAGGAAATGCCAAAGGGTGAGAACAAAGTAGAGGAGAGTAAAAAGCAAAATACTTGCATCAAGAAAATTACAAAGAAGAAAACTCTGAAAAATAAATCAAGTAAAAAAAGCAGCAAGCCTGCTCAGAGGGAGCCTGCTCAGACAGAGCCTGCTCAGACAGAGCCACCACCTCCCACAGAGCCTAATCCCCTGGAGCTCGTTCAGAAGGGGCCTGTTCAGATGGAGGAGCTTCCTCCCATGGAGGCTTCACCTCCTCTGGAGCCTCCTTTTCACATGGAGCCAATTCCCAAAAAGTCTCCTCAAAAAGATAATAAGGAAAAGTCTGATTTACAGAGTGAAATGGCACGAAAGGAGCAAGTCCTTATTGAAGTTGGCTTAGTGCCTGTTAAAGACAGTCAACTTCTGAAGGAAAGTGCAGATGCACAGGATCTCTTAGCTCCATCACCACCACTGCCAAAGGAAAACTTAAAGGAAGAGTCAAAAGACCAAAAGTTACTTACCCAAGGTGAAGGAAATAAAGAAGCTCCTATTCAAAAAGTGGAAGCAGAAGAGGCAGATAAGAGTGTTGTTGGTCTTGCTACTGTTATCAAGGAATCTGCCAGTATTTCATCCTCTGAACAAAACTTGAATATGCCAGAGGATGCAACTTCAGATGGTAAACATCACACCGACACTAGGCCTTGTGAAATGGATATGGATACTGATGAGAACAAAACAGAGAATCCCCCTGATAAAGACTCAGTAGTCAAAGAACCAGTTTCACCACTGCTTCTTCCCCTACCAATAGAAAATCAGGAAGCAGTGTCCAAAACTGCTGTGGCATCACCTCCTGTTACTATGGCAATGAATGAGTCTCAGGAAATGGATGAAGACGAAGGCATCCACAGTCATGATGGGAGTGACCTAAGTGACAACATGTCAGAGGGTAGTGATGATTCTGGATTGAATGGGGCTCGGCCAGTTCCACAAGGAACTAATAGAAAAAATGCAAAGGAAGCCTTGGTAGTCAAAGCGGCTGAGGGGGATTTTGTTTGTATATTCTGTGATCGTTCTTTTAGAAAGGAAAAAGATTACAGCAAACACCTCAATCGCCATTTGGTTAATGTATACTTCCTTGAAAAAGCAGCTAAAGGGCAGGAGTAATTAAATTTTGCAAAAGGCTTCCGTTCTTAGTTTGTAAGATCTATTACATTTTATATTCATTTATAGTAGTAGCCTTTTATTTTAAAATTGCCTTAATTAATGTCTGATGTAGATTTATAAGTGCCACTCTTTTCCTTAAGACTCTATACTATACCTTTTGTATCAATTTTAGCAAATCAAAGGGAGTTAGTATACTAAAGCAGTAGACACCTAAATCTTTTAGCTTATACATTTAATTGAAACTAGAAGGCCAAGGTAGTAGTATAGCATTCTGTTGCTTTGTCTAGCTATAACTTGTCAGTTTTCCCCCTATTGTCTTCCTGTTTGTTTAGTAGTTTCTCTTTTAGCTGTATAAAAATTGGCATACTTAAATAGCAAATTACTTGAAGAATTTGCCTGCTTTATATAAAGTTAGCACTTTAAAATTTTTTTAGATATGAGAAGAGACATTTAAATTGAAGAAAAATTCTCCCAACAGTGGATATTATTTCAGTCCAGGTATTTACTTCCTGAGTTTTGATCAATATTTCTTTATTTGTGTATGTTAATTGTCATAAAAACAAAATGATTTTGGTGTGTTTTTTTCATTTTGGTGCTTTAATGGCTAAAGATGTTGCACATTGTTTTTGTTTTTTTCTTTTTAACCTATGCAGTTAAATTTTTTCTAGAAGTAGCATTTATGTTGAACAGTAACACTTTATACATATATATGCATGTTTATTTTGTCCTCTTTGGAGGGTTGCTTTTAGTCTTATTTGCAAAATGGCAGTTTTCTTTTTTCTTTGCTGCAGTTGTCTTTTTTTTGCAGAATATTAGTGTGTAAAAGTTTATGAGCAAATGAAACATGTAGGTTCAATTCATTAATTTTGATTTTCACATCTTATATCTATGCCAGTATCTGTATTTCATGTTATTTATTTTAAATGGATGTAGTAAATTCACAGCTCTCAGTTTGCAGATAAATAAAGCACTAGGCTCTATATTGAATGAATTTTTATCTCAAATACAATACCAACTGAAAGTAAAAAGTTTTGGCCTGTTTTAGTATAGCTACTTCTTAAATGTAGTGTTGTCATGTTTTTGAGGAAGACTTTTTTTTCATAAATGGTTGGTGTCCATATGGCTACTCAGCTTCATAAAGATCTATGTAAGTGATATTTGGAAGCTGCAAACAAGAAGACCTAGTTACTCCTTCAGGCTATATAGTTGTGAGATTACAAAGCCATAGCAATTTATGGAAAACCTAGGATGAAAAAAGTAGTATTGGGTGCTGGTAGACCAGCTGCTACTTATTAATACAGTGAAAAAAGGCTGGTGAAATTTAAGAACAGTCCAGATTTTAAAATCACACTTTCTCAGGGATCTCCACAAACTAGTTGGTTTCCTGGCTGTCCCTGTGATAGCCTCTTTCTACAGGTGAGGCCTCAAATGAATTGCAGATATCCTGGTGTTCTGTGGGGACACTTTGTAGGAAAAAAGTGTACCCCCAAACTTTTTTGGTAGGTTCTTTGGGCCAGTTGCTAAAAATACGAATCAAACATAGGATTTTCCTGCTGATAGTAGTAATTCATTGCAGTAAAAGTAAGATCCCAGTAGGGAATCTTTTGAACAATTCTGAGTTCCTATTTTCTGTTCTGAAATAACCACTTTGTAAATCATTGATTTTTTTTTTTTTTTTTTTTTTTAATCTGGTGATCTCCTTGAGGCGCAGGTTTCAGAGTTTGGCAGTGCAACATGAAAAAGATTAGGAAAAGCGTTGATGAAGTGTGGGTGGAAAACTTGTTAAAAATCTGAGAGTGAAGTTTGAGTTAAAAGACACTTGAACTTTGAATTGACTGGGAGGCCAAAGATTCAAAGAAGATTCTCAAGACATGAGGAGTAAGTTGTGTGTTAATGGTGTATGTTTTGTGTGCATGAATGGAAATTTGTAATTGTTGAATTCTAGGTGAATTCTTGGCTCTGACAATCATTGTCAACAGAAGATCAAGCTGCAGATATTTATGTTTTAAAACTTAAATTATAAAGCTGTTAAATCTAACAACTAGTTTTAATGTTCATGGGTACATTTTATGTACATTGCCTTTTACATTATATATGAAAAGATTCATGTTTAAGTACAGATTGGAGATTGTGAATCAGTTTGGGGAAGAGGTTTTTGTGGATTCTTTCATACAACAAAAGAAAAAAAGAAAAAGAAACCTTTCAATAAGGTTTCTTTTGGGGAATTGGACTGATTTTTCTAATCTAGTTTTTAAGACTAGAATGACAAAAACAAAAATATGAAGAAATTAAAACCCCTTATTGTTAAATTGATCTGTGAAAACATTGTTACTGGAAATTGAGTAGGACTTGAGGCCTTTTCTTCCAGAAAACAAGAACTTGATTGTCAGGCCTATATTAGGTTCTGAACCTTAATGCCGTGTATTTGTACTTACTAAAAATTGTTTCAATGAAAAGTTTTATTAGTAATATGAACTTCTGGTCTAGTTGGGAGTTCTTCCATTTAAAAAATGTGATATTTGCATGGAACTGTTTGAATCTTTTTGTTTTTTCAGTTTCCCCTCCACTGGATAGAATTGAAGATAGAATTTTCTCTTTTGATAAAGGAATAAAAAATGAACATGTTATTTGTATTTGTAAATTGATGTTTAGTAGCTAGAGATAAACTTGAAATACTAGAATACATTGTAAGCCTAATCTTAGGTGGTTTTATCAAATTGTATCTCTTAACTATCATATGAACCTATATTTACATTGTTTTTCAAGATACTTTTAAGTTATATTTTTTCCTCTTTTCAGAGCTGCTTTTTTGGGCCTATTTTTTTTAATTGAAGTGTAATTCATGAGGCAACTTTTTTTGATAAGGTTTCTTATTAACTGGCCTCTTTTCAGAGCTGCTTCTTTGGGGCTTTTTTTTTTTAATTCAAGTTTAATTCACAAGGGGTAATTTTTTTGATGAGGCTTCTTATAACTATGGCTGGATGTTTTGCTTTAGTCTTCCAAGAAGGGCCACTTTATTTTTTAGAATCACTTCTAAAGTCATGTGGTCTTTAACTTTGGGGACTATTTTGCATATGAGTGCTAATACATACTTAAATCCAAGTAGACCTCATTGCAAGTCACCCCATGAATGTTGACAATGGAAGGACTACCTTGCCTATAGTGTAATTAATATCAGTTCTGGACTAAAAAGCTGGGAAAGAAACATAATTTTCTCTTTTGCATAAATCAGAAAAACAACTAGTGTGGAGTTTCCTTCTTGACCTCAGCAGATGAACTGAACTGATAGTGTAAATTCAGGTTCAGGAAATTATCTGAATCTTGGTTTGTGTAGATTTGTAATCTGCACGTGATGTTAACTAAATCAGATAGCTTTTACAGATTCACATATGTACATAAGCTCTTCCCAACCTTTTCAGCATATACTAGTTATTGAACTTTGTAAACTGGCATTGAAATGTTGCAACAATGTTCTGTTGCACCAATTTTATAATTTTACAGTGCAATACTTGTTGTATTTCAGAGACAAACCAAAGGTTAATTTCTCAAGGTTCTTGCTACCTGCTTTAGCAGCATTTGGTGGAGGATCTTTTATTTACGTTTGTAATAGTTGAAATATAAACCAGATTGCAAATCCTTTTTTTTTTAATGCTTAAGCCATGTACCAAGATTTTGGTCCAAATTATGTAGAATAAGTTAAACTTAAATTGCATTCTATTAACCAATATGAGTGTATTTCTGTAAGCATAGTAATGTTGAAATAAAGTTTTAAAAAGCATATTATGCCTTTGTTTATTATTAGTACATCAAGTATCAAGGACATTAATTTTATTTTGCTGGAATTGCAGGTGTATTAATAATTTTCTAAATTATTTTCTCTAGATAACCCATAATAGGTAGAGAAGTCATGGCAGTCTTTGGGATACAGTCCAGTGGATTACAGTAGTCCAAAGTTTATCTTCCTGTGTTCTGCTTTCTGGGAGGTGTGGAGGTGAGGGAGAAAAAAATGAGAGGACAGTTCATAGGTTTTACATAGCAGTAATTCCTTCCCAGTCACAGTTTCCCCTAACAGTTTTAATGCACATTAAACTGTTCCTTCTGAGCGGCAGGACTGATTTTTATTAACATCATTGGTTGATGTTAGTAAAATTTGACTCAGATTAAAAAAAAATGCATTGAAGGGAAGATAAATTGACAGAATGTTCACTGAATGCCAGGGCACTCTTGAGGATTTTGAGAATAAAACGAAACTCAAAAGAAAGTGATAAACCATTTTCTTAGCAAAATTTTGCTTCCTTTGTTAATGAAAGTACACGCTTCAGCTTTTTGAATTTGAAAAGGGAGAAGGGAGTTGGAGAAACCTCTCTGACTACACAGAGCCTCAGAGCAACTAGATTTGCATTGTGTCATGACAGCCAGTGACTTGGAATATCCTGAATCTTAAGAATGGGTATTTCAGATTTGAATTGGTGAGAGAGATTCACTCTCTTCCCTTTTCTATTAGATTACTTATCAGCAACCAAGCAAAATGAATTTATAAGCACAAGAAACTTAGAAGTTTCTGTCTGACCAAGGACATGGACAATTTATGTTGACTATATAAATACTATTGATATCTGATTTGTTTTTTTACCTTCAGTGAATCAGAATGATTGTTTTTCTGTGCAGTCCCTTGCTGCTTTCCCAGAGGCTTACCCCTGTCACGATTCTTACATCTATCATGATTTTAACACTTACCCTGCTGGCCATCTTTTTTTCCCTTAAGTCTCAATTAGGGCCTGACCCTAGGTTATGGTTAGTATAGTAGTATGTACAGCTCTCATCTTTAGCTCCATGAAGGCAGATTGGAGAACATGCTAAGAACAATGTGCTAATGTTAGCTAGGTAGGGAAGGGAAAGTTTAAATGTTAAGAAAAATTGCCTATTCAAAGGATTTTGATGTTCACGATATATATATCTATATATATATATATATATATATATATAGATATATATAGATACCAAGTAAGGATTTTGATGATATATATATATATATATATATATATATAGATATATATATATATATATATATATATAAAATCTCAAGTGCTCTGTGAGGCCTGGAGTTAGAGTTGGGTTTAAACGGGACTCTTTACTAATATAATGGGGCAAATCATTTTAACTTTCCTAAGTTTGTTTCTTCATCTATAAAATGGGGACTTTATAGTACAGTATTTATAGAGTGGGTTCAAGTGTTGAATGCTTTAAATTAAGCACCCATCCTTATGTTTAGCATACAGTTTTAAGACCTCTTACACTAGATAACAAATCCAGTAAGTATCTTTAAACATATAAAGTGCTTCCTCTATTTGGGCATGATCAAGTTGTATAATTTTGTTTGCCCTGTGTGTCTTGTAAAATAGCTTTTATTGCTAAAGTAGTATCACTGCTTTATTCAAGCATCTATAACTATCTGGCCTTTAGTAGGATGAATAGTTGTTAATTGCCCAAGCCAAGAATTGCATGTGTGGTGTGTGTGTTTCTCCTTGTATTCAATTAATGAATATATGATGGTAGTTTTACTGTCTTTTTAAAATTATGATAATGCAGAAATCTCTAGGTCCATAGACAGCTAAAGTATTTTTCGGGATGCCTTGCAATTAACAAGGCAAGGAATGTCAAACCAAATAGCAAGAAATAGCAAATCTTGAGAAAGAGACTTTAAGAAACTTTATTTTGAGGAGGGTTCAAACTCAGAAGTTGTAGGAACAGTACCCTAAAATTTTGTGCTACCCTCCTTTTGGATTCACTCCATTTGCTTTCTGTAATAGGAGTATGTGTATTATTTGCTGAACCACCAGAAATTAACTTATAAGCATACCCCTTTATCTCTGCATATTTCAGTTTGTATCACCTAAGGATAAGGACATTCTCTTGCACACCACACTATAATTATCGAATTAAGGATTTTCAAGATTGGTGTAGTGTTTTATATTTAGTCTGTTCAAATGGTGCCAAATGTCTTAATTTTTAACAATCTACTTCTAATAACCATTGGATTTAGTGTCACATCTCTTCAGTTTTCTTTAACTTGAAACAATTCCTTTTTGTTCTTGACAGTATTTTAAAAGTTTTAAGAATGCATGCCAACTGTTTACAGAATGTTGCTTAATTTGGATTATTCTAATTGTTCCCTCATGCTTTTGGTTACGAATTTTGGCAGGAATACCGAAGTGGTGCATTACATCAGAAGGCACATGATGTCAGTTTATCTCATTATAGGTTGTGTTAAATTTTACTATTTGGTTGTCCACCAGATATCTCCATTGTGAAGTTATTTTTTCCCTTTTAATTAATGTTCTGTGGGAGGATATAGTGAATCTATCTTATTTCTCAACAAACCTAATGATTTTAGCATCTGTTAATTTTTTTGCATGAATCTATTATACCATCTATGTAAGCTCGTGTTCTCCTGCCTAGAAGAGCTTTCCCCAAGAGATCCAGGTTCTTGTTTCTTTCATGTGTCATCTGACAGTTAACTCACTTTATCCCAATTCAGCCAGTGGGGGTGCCCTTTTCAGCTCCCTAGAGGAGAATTTTTAGTTTGTTAATATTACTGAGGGATCTTAACTTAGGACCATATACTTTGGAACTCATACATGTCAAATTTCTTGCTGCTTAAGTCATAACTACTATAAAATTTATGAAAGCTTGATGTAATTAATGTCTTAAGGGATAAACTGCAAATGGAAATTTACCAGTGGTCAAGGTTCTACCACCAGAAGGGCAATCTTACAGAACAGTATGTTAATTCTTATACTCATTTTGAGATAGTATACCTTTTATTTTTCTGTGTGCTCTAATTTTTAAAAATTCACATAATGCATACGCAACTATATTCTCATAGAATTTAAAATCCTGGGAGTTCCCTGATGGTGTAGTGGCTTAAGGCTTTGGCGTTGGCGCTGTCAGCGCTGCGGCCTGGGTTCGATTCCCAGTCAGGGAGCTACCCACAATAAATAAATAAATAAAATAAAATCCATCTTGACAGCTCTCTTTAAACTATTAATTACTCATTTCTTTTCTAACTATAACAATTAACTATGGTTGATGGTTTTGATTTACTGTTATCTCACCTCCATATGTGTGTACACATTGAATGACTTCTATGCTTTTTACATAAATAAGATTGATAATTGTAGAACTCTTAATTTGAAGATCTGTCAGTAGTTAAGGACCTTCTTCATTCTTTTATTTATTTTTATGTTTTGGGGTGTCAGGAGAACTCAACAAAGCCTAACCAAGAGCCTGGCACATGTAATGTATTGGAAGAAAAGGGTGCAATTACCCATGATTTGCCTCTTCCTTGTTCTTTGTAATTACTACATATATTCTATAGTTATGGATGTATCATGGTTTAATCATTTTAATTTCTTTTTCTGATGTCCTCATTGACAAAATTGATTAACAAGAGTGTAAGTATTTGAGAGTGGGCACCATGTGAAGTGAGTGATTTAAGGGGCCAGTAATTTTTAAAACCTTAAAAGTTATGTGTTAGTTTATGCTTGTGTTCTTAAGATAGAAATTTAAGATTTGCCAAACTTTGGTGTTTGTTTGTTTTTTTGTTTGTTTTTACACAGAAGGTGTATATATTTGGGATACTTAGTGTTGCTGAAAATAAGGATGAATAACATGTTCAGCATTTAATGTTCAGCCTAGATACAGTAGGGGAACAGTACCTCAGTACTTAGCTGACATTGCCGAGGTGATTGAATTATCTACCTAATGATATGTGAAACTAGAATTTAATAAGGCAGAGGTTCCTACATGAGCATAAACTACAACCTTCGCTGGAATTCAGCCATGTCTGATGGATAAGGGCGGAGAGCCTAGCAGAACAAGATTTTCTTGGCATGATACAAGTTATTTTAAAGCTATTGAGAATAAGGCAAGTTTACCCAGTATGAAGCATGGGTCTTTGGAGTCAGCAGTAGCAGAGGTTAACTATGTTGATAGCAGTACCTAGAATCCAGAGAGAGGCGAGGGCAATAATGACCTTAAACAATGTTAGAAGTACCAAGAGACCCTCTAATAGGGACACTAATGAACATGATATATTCCACTGGTCAGTGGCAGCAATTGTGTGGTAAGACATTGCATGTGGTGGCTCTGTGCCCTATGCATAGAAGTGGGAAATTCCTTTAAAGGGAACTGTTTGTGAAGAAGAAAATGGCTGATTTCATGTAATTAGGCAGTCATGGGAGATACTCTGGCAATGCCCAGAAGTAACTGAACACTACATGGGACTGTCTGGCCTGCATTAGCATTAGGAATAATCCTAGATGTACTAGTACCAAGCATTGTTCTAACCACGTACATTAACTCTATTAATCCCTTTAACATCCCCAAGAAGTAGGTTGTTATTCCCACCTTCCTCAAGATAAGTTACCTGATGTCATACAACTAGTAGGTGACAGGTCTGCCACAGTATCTTTCTGATTAAGTGAAGGATGTAATGTGGGGAAATAGATGGTAAAATAAAAGAATATGGGGGTTCCCTGGTGATGCAGTGGCTAGGCTTCGGCATTCTCACTGCTGTGGCCTGGGTTTGATCCCCGCTCAGGGAACCAACCAAAAATAATAAAAAGTAATAAAAATGAAAGAATAGGAGTAGTGGTCAAAGGGATTAAAGCCTAATCTGTTCTTATCGTACAAGGTTAATGAATTCTTTAGTTTTTATCGTAACATCCAAACAGTTTGTGTTTACTAAGGACCTCTTAAGAAGCTTAGCAGTAGGGGAGTTCCCTGGTGGTGTAGTGGCTTAAGGCTTCGGCGCTGGCGCTGTGAGCGCTGCGGCCTGGGTTCGATTCCCAGCCGGGGAGCTACCCACGTACCAAAAAGGAAAAAAAAAAAAAAGCTTAGCAGTGGTAAGGTTACCTTCACATTTTTGAGATAAAAGTAGAGTAAAACAGTTCTGCCCTGATTCTATTTATGCCTAGATCTGAGTTAGATAAACTGGCATTTTTAGATAAGTTGTTAACAGTTATTATGTGGATAACTATTTGAAAATGTAAGAACATGTCGTAATTTGAAGTTAAGAAGTAGATTTAACTTGAAAATATGCTTGGTTCTTGGGCCTTGTGAGCCTGCTGTACTGTAGGCCTTGGTATTTGTTCCATCTGATCTGTTTATTAAAATGTCACTTGAGTTGCAGATACTTGGAGGTCCATGTTTCCCAGTCTCCCAGAATCAATAGGGAATGGTGGAGAAACCTAAGCAGGCAATCAGCTGTCGACAGCAGGAAGGTTGATAGCAACAAACATCACCAACATGGGTTTCTGTCTGCTTGCTCGTTACCTGCTGGACAGGGAGGTACACAGTCCTGTACACTCTGCACTAACATCCTGGCTGGAGTTCTGGCAAGCATCCCGAGGAAGTTAACCCCATGTAGATGAAGGCCAAGAGTACAAACTTACCTTAGGGCCTTGGTGTCTCAAGGTAGTGAACTCCAGAAATGTGTTTTATGGTGAATCTGGAGAATTGGGGCCTGTGCCCTGAGACCTTTGCAGGACCCGGATCCCAAGACTGCCAGAACATTTGATCACCTTCACTAAATGTGTCAACTAAGTGGCCTTTTCAAAGTTAACAATTATATAAAAATATGAAGTTAATTCATAAAACTTTCTAGATCTTTTGTAACTTTTTACCTAATTCATTTTGATAGTTTTCACCGAAACCATTGGGGATAATTCAAATAGTTTTCTGGGTTTCAACCATTTTTAACCTTTATTTTGTTGAACAGAATCCCATTTTACTTCCATGGTTTTGGCACAGCAGGGTAAACCCCCCTTGGAGAATGTCAGAAATTTAGAAGGTGTGTGTGTGTGCGCGTGCACGCATGTGCATGTTCATATCTCAGTTTTAAGGTTGAGAGGTTTTACTATTAATGTGATTGAAGCCAGGGACCTTAGGAATGCCCAAACTGCCTTGACAGTAACATTACCTCAAAGGTTTCTGAGTGGAACTGTAACAGATAGAAATTAATACCATACTTTATCAAATGTTTAGATGCCCTGGTGTAAAATTCTAGTACAACACTCATTTGAAGTTTGTTTTAGGGGCAAAATGTGACTGCAAATTTGATTCCCCATGCTCTACAACAGGCCCTCTCCCTGCACAGACTAGGCCTGGGCCCAGTGCTCCAACAGGACTATAATGGGTCTATGGTGGTGATTGGGACAATGTGAAAAAGGGGGTGGTGTTCACAAATAACTTCAACCCCGTGTCACCACCTCCTCCCTTTTGAAGCCAGAAAAAGAAGTTTCTAGGACTTAAGGATCTTCAGCTTGTATTCTTCCTCAAACCTGCATCTTTTATATAGACTTCTTAGTTAGCTGACTTCCCAAAATAGGGATGGGAGTGGAGATAGCCTAGATTTGAATGTGAATGAATTTTTTCCATATTAAATTTACCAAAGTAGTTTAATCCACAGTTAAAAACAAAATGCCCCTAAAAGATTTATGAAAGCAAAACACCCCAACCAGGCCATGGGCTGCCTGTGTATAAAACCTGGAGATGGTGGTTGATCCCCAAGCCACAGCCTGTTTATCTTTGGGGAACTGCCATCTTCAGAGAGGAGGTGGGTGGACATGCATTGGTGGTTAGTTTCTGAGTTTTACCAAATAAAGTAGAATCTAAGAAGAAAAACAACAACAAAACAAACAAACAACCCCAGCCCTCTTTTCCTGACACGTAGCTGCTATGTGTAACTGACTCCTGAGGTAAATTGGCATCATACTTGATAGATGTAGAGTGGATTCTATTCATATGGGTCAGTGGTGTCCAATATTTTGGATTTCCTGGATCACTGGAAGGAGAATGTGGCCACACATGAAAATACACAAACACTAACAATAGCTAATGAGCTTAAAAAAAAAATAGGTCGCAAAAAAATCTCAATATTTTTAAGAATATGTGTTGGGGGGCAGTTCCCTGGTGGTGTAGTCGCTAGGCTTTGGCGCTGTGCGGCCTGGGTTCGATTCCCAGCGAGGGAACTACCCACATGAAAAACAACAGCAACAACAACAACAAAAGAGTATGTGTTGGGCCACATTCAAAGCTGTCCTGGGCCACAGGTTGGACATACCTGTGGTGATTAGAACATATTTTCCTCAAGGTAGTCAACACTCTGAAACTTTGTGTTGGATTAAAATGGCCACAAATTATCTGCAGCCCTTCTAATAAGCTTGAATCTATACTGCCATTGCAACTTGCTTTGACCAGTAGAATGTAGCAGGGTGACATTGTGTGGCTTTTGAGCTTTGGCTTCCAGAGGCCTTGCAGCTTCTACTCTCACAGTCATCGTTCTGAATGTAGTCACCTTGTGAAGAAGCCTGAACTAGCCTATTTGAGGATGAAACTCTAGAGTGACTAATGGAAAAAGGCCCAGCTGAAGCTCCTGACATGAGTGAGGTCTGCAATTGCATGTGTGCAGAAAAACAACCAAGCTAAGCCTAGATTGCCCTGCCAAACTGAAAAATGGGAGCCAATAAATGCTTATTTAAAGTCAAGTTTTGGAATGGTTTGTTATGCAGCAATAGATATGGATACAAACCTAATCTACTTAATAAAAAGCATTTCTGATTAAATGAGCACCTATACCTAGAAGTGACTAGCCCATGCCAAATGTGGGGTTAAGTGGGTAAATGGGACTGTTAAGCATTATTTTCCTTTGTTGATCAGTCTCATCCAAGTTCCCATACTGAAAAATTTTAACACATTTATCACAATTGGCTTTACGTAAGCGCTTTATTTTGTAAAAAAGACTTTCTTTAGTTAGTGTTTCAAATTCATCTTTTATTTGACATTTTAAAGGAAAATAGTCCCCATTTCTCTAATACTCAAACTAGAGTTTAAAGTTAACAGGAGAAAAGATAAATCGTTTTAGGCTAGATGTTAAATGCTGAGAAACTGGAGATAATAGCTTTTAATTGGGCAACCAGGATCCTCTTTTAGTGGAAGATGTAAAAAGAAATAGGAAACAGAATGAGTGCTACCCAAGTAGGAAAGGCAAGGCCATTTAAACAATTCAGGGCCAAATTAATTATTTTGTTTTTGAAGTTACTCAATTTGCTAGTAAATGGGGACCACCAGTTCTAATTCTATGTTACCAGTAGGGCCAGGATTTAAAATCAGGTTTGTTTTTTTTTAATTTAATTTTTTATTATAGTTTAGTTGTGTAATTCTTTAGATGTTTGCATTCCAAATTTTTGGTGTTATCTAATTTACTGTTGATCAGAATTGTGGGTCAGGATCTCCACGCATGCTGTGATCTGTCCATGGTACTTGGCAAAGCTCACTAGCAATGTGAAAAGATTCCCAGCCAGCCATGAAAGCATAGTCGATTTAAATCTGAGATGGTAAAACAGCATGGAAATCACATTGGGACATTTGTTTAGGTTTGGGTAGCATTGCTGAGATAAGACAGCAAGGGTGTAGCACCACACACACACACACACACACACACACACACACACACACAAAACAAAACTTGTACTCTAGCTCTGAGAAATACTCAGGGTGGAATTGTATATGGTAGGATGCAAAGGAAGCAAGAAAAAGAATTAAATGGCATATAGTTTCCAAGGAAATTGTGTCGTTACTGTTGGAGGTCTTCAAAGTAGATTGTTTCTTTTCTGAGAACGTTTTCCTCCTAAGGTTGAAAAGTTTTTGCCTTTTAGACTTGTGATGAGTTCTATATTATACAAGTCCTGTGTAGTGGTTTAAAAACATGGGTGGGTGCTAATGGGCCTTTTCTGTATCCTGATTATGGTAGTTGTTAAATGAACCTATACAAATATTCAAATTCATAGGAAGGAAAATAAGTCAGTATTACTATATAATTTTATTTATTTTTTTTTTTGTTGTTTTTTGTTTTTTGTTTTTTTGCTTTTTGGTATGTGGGTAGCTCCCTGACTGGGAATCGAACCCAGGCCGCAGCACTGACAGCGCCAGCGCCGAAGCCTTAAGCCACTACACCATCAGGGAACTCCAAAGGATTATTTATTTATTTATTTTTGCTTTTTGGTATGTGGGTAGTTCCCTGACTGGGAATCGAACCCAGGCCGCAGCGCCAACAGCGCCAACGCCGAAGCCTTAAGCCACTACACCATCAGGGAACTAAAGCTCATTTTTTTTTTTTTTTTGCTTTTTGGTATGTGGGTAGCTCCCTGACTGGGAATCGAACCCAGGCCACAGCGCCGACAGCGCCAACGTCGAAGCCTTAAGCCACTACACCATCAGGGAACTCCAATTTTAAAATCTCACATGGATGCTGGAATTAAGATTGCTTGGGTTTATTTGAATCACAGCTCCATCACTTATTAGTGGTGTAACCCTGGGCAAGTTTCTTGTGCCTCAGTTTACTCATCTGTAAATATAGATAATACTTCCTGCATGGGGTTGTAAGGATCAAGTTAATATATCTAAAACACTTAAAATAGTGCCTGGCTCAATATAAGAACTAGTTACTATTAAAAGAATATAAAAGGACAAGAAGATATATGGACTATCATATGATTATAGCAACTATGAGTAGTCTGAAATACTATCAGTACAACTGTGAGGTACTACCTTTATGCAAAAAAAAGGAAGAAATCCTAGAAAAGTGTAAATGCTACTAAACAAATTTAAGTCTTCTTTTGCTATTGTCCAGGGAAGGCAAAAACCACCTGATCAGACAAATAAAAACTCATTCTCCTAATTCATTCATTCATATATTGAATGCCTATTTTTCAGGGACTTTCTGAAAAGTAAAAAATTACCTTTGCAGTGTTTCACTTCCCAAATCACCTGATGATGTCTTCTTTTGCACGTGTGTCCTTTCTCCATGGCCTCGGTTTTCTATTACTACAGCTATTGGCTGGAGGTACTGACAGTGTCTGTGATTGAGCATCATACCTATTGCCTCTACCAATGAGAATATTAAGATCCAATATATTCTTCCACTAAGTTGACTACACAGAAGGTAAATTTTGAGAGTTATTTGGGAAGTAAAAGGGAGCTTTTGAAAAACAGGAACCTGGGAGTTCAAGCCCTGGGTATTTTGAAGATGATCTAGACATAATTAGAAATATTCAGATCATGAAATTCCTTTACTAAATGAAGGAATAAGGCTGATCTTTGACATGAAGAGGGAAAGTGAGGCACCATTCCTATATGATGTTAAAATATTAATCTTGAACTATTCCCTTCCCACTACAGGGCATTAGTGGGGCAGACAATATGACAGAGACATTAAGAGCAGCCAGAGGTGCCATCCATTGGATTCACATGGGTTGAATTCTTGTTTTTAATGTTTAAGCATCACTCTGACAGTAAAGAGAAAAACCATCCCCCTAGAAGGAGGAAAGTGGCCAAGTGAAAATGGAACAGTTTGAGAAAGAATGGAAATGATTCTGTTGCTCCGCAAGGCAGAGCCAAGTGGGAGGGAAGCCAGAGTAAATGATCAGAGGCTGTCTATGAAACAGCTCGCCTCAGCGCCGGGTGCCTACTTACTGAAGCAATAACAGCTTTGCCATGGCTGGCACAGCTGGAGCTCCAAGTTAGTCATCCACAGGAAACTAGTCTTGATCTCCATTTTGCAAGAAGTGTCTGATCAAAAAACACAAGCACACAAGATTGCATCTGTACTCCACTTCTCCTTGGTTGTCATGGGAAGGGAGTGTCGCAAGTAACATAAGCAAATTTAGACTATGGGGAACTACTCAGTAAAGCCCTAATGATTGCTAGGCCTTGCCATTTATGATGATTAAACATACAAACTGTGTTAAACTTAACTTTGAGTAAGTTTGGAAAAAATGCTGTTTTAGAGAGGAAAAAGAAGATGTAACTTAAAAATAAAACTTAAGAGTTTTCACATAGAAGTAAAACAACCCACTAATGGTACTATTTTATGTATTTTTAGATGTCATGAATACATAAGAAAGGATATACTGAACCCAACAAGGCTGCAGAGCCTAGTATAAGATCTAATATTAACTTGATTAATTGTTTTGTAGCTACTCAAATCAACATTTATTCTATAGAAGTGACATTTGGCCTTTAATTTCTCCTCTTTACTAATTCCTGCATGCTTCCACAGTATAAGTGATTACTTATTCAGGGGAAGTCTTTACATTCAGATTAATAGATTAAAAAGTACCGGTAAACTGACTAAAGCTCAGAAACCAACACAGTTTAACAGAACTTGCTTAAACAAAACACACTGTGGAACAGTTCATAGGCCAGCAGTGATCTTGGGCTGCATTAGTTTGGCAGCATATAAAGTAAATTAATATCAGATCTTAGCAGAAGTCCTCGACTGTCTAGGCATGGTGTGTCTTTTTTGTGTGAGATATTGGAACCACCCTTTCTTGGCTTTTCTGCTTTTTTACTGAGAATCATAAAAGGTTAGGACTGAGAAAAATGTACTGCCATTTCCTCATTCTATCGGTGAGAAAATGAAGACCCGAAGAGATGAACTAATCTAACTACAGAAATTTAAACTTACTTAGTAAATTGGACTATTTGAAACTCCTAGCAAGGTACCTTGGAACATTTTTAGATATGCCTCAGTTAAGCTTTATGAAACAAAAACATTGAATTTTAGTGGTAAAAGAAACTTGAGTACATAAGTTATGAACATTTAAAAACAATCTTTGCTAGTGAAGAGGCCTAAAAGCCTAGAGAGAAGATAAAAAGGGAGAAATAATTTGCTTCCTAAGATACATATTCAGAGTTAATCTGGGTAATGCAGCATCTGTTTTTAGGTTCCATACTTTTCTACCAGTTTACCATATTTTCTTCATTTTATCTAAACAGGCACGCCTAAGTTCCAAACTATGAACAGTAGATAGAAATATAATGGCAACAATTTTAATTGGTAATACTAATGATATTTCATTCTGTCCAAAATGAAAAAAACTAGAAAATTTTTCTGGGAATTTTCAGTTTGGGAATCTACCGCCCTCTAGAGGGTGAGTTTGGAAGCGTCAGGGGTATTTTTAGGTTGTCACAATGACTGATGTGGGAGGAGTTGCTTCTGGTATCTAATATTTGGGGATGAGGGATGTCTGACATACTTAAATGCAGTTTTACGCATAAAAAACTACCTTCCCCAAGATGCCAATAGTATTAACTTAGAAATATGATGAAAATGAAATTTATAAAGGTTTTATAAGTTGCATCTTAAAATATTAACCATTTATTCTAAGACAATTTAGTGAGAAGGGGCTAGATGGTATACAGTGACAAAGAACATGAATTATTAAGTTTATGCTAAACCTGAGTCTACATGTAGTTCATGGATCTGACTGCATTTTAGGCCAGCTTATCCCACTGGCATTTATCTCAACATTGGGATCTGGGACTTAACTTGCCAATTGTTAATTGTAGTCACCTAGGAATAGCAAAAGGTAAAAACTTCTGATTTATGTAATGTTATAAGTGTATACAAATATTAATAAAATAGTTGAGTGCTCTGATAGTTGCAGAATAGTTGGATGCTATAAAGATAGAACTTAAATCCCTTTTTACTTAAGATTTTCAGACACTTAAATCATGTAAACTTCTACTTGTTCTCCAGTGTCCATTCTCCACTTATTCTCTCAAGTAATAAAAATGTGAAATAGTCCCCATTTCCCCTTACATCTCCCAGCTTCCTTGTGGGTAGATATGGCCATGTGACACTTGACCAACGGGCTGTGTGAACTGATGTATGCATCTTCCTACTCCCCCCACCCCCATTTTGAAACAGGGAAGCTGCTTGCCCTTCATCTCTTCCTCTCTTTCCCCTCACTGGGAAAGGATGACCACTTGAGCAAACACCTTAGACCTAGAGATGGAAGCCATGGAGTGTTCCACCAGCTGGTTCCTTGGAATGGCTACAAGGTGCAGAGCCACCTATTCACTTCTATCTTATTTAAGCCATGTATTTTGGAGAAATTGATTTTCTGCCACTTTTGCATATGCCAACCATTAAGCTGTCCTCTCATCTAGACTCCAAATAAGAAATAACATCTGGTCTAAATAAAAAACACAGAGAGAAACTTGAATGTAGCAGAACTCCTTTTTAGGTATATCTGGGTCACAGATACATACATATAACACTCCCTACAAAAAATAACTTGTATTTACAAACTCAATATATTATAAATAGGCAGAGTCCTGAGTAGTTAAAATAAGGGTGGGAGCAAGGGTGCTTTATTATAACTACATTTAATACAGTTCAGTACATATAGTTACATTCAATATAGTTAATAACATTTAGCATGAGCAAGGTCAGCTGCACACATGTGATTGTTTCTTTTTCTGTAGATTGTATACAAGAGAAGGAAGCTTCTTGGTTTTATAGGCCACACTTCTCTTGATGCGCTCTCCTTTGATGTTGATGATGTATGGCAAGAGAGGAGGCCTGACTGTCAGCACTGTTCCTTGAGGTGTGTAGCCTCGGAGATGCAGTCTGTCCTTCAGCTGAGGTGTTACTGCAACCCAACCTACGCAGGCACGCAACAAAATGGTGTTAGCAGTTATCTTTTTTTTTTTTTTTTTTTTTTAAATACGTGGGTAGCTCCCTGGCTGGGAATCAAACCCAGGCCTCAGCGCTGACAGCGCCGAAGCCTAGCCACTACACCACCAGGGAACTCCAGCAGTTATCTTGTTAAAACACTAAATCAAAGCTTAAAATGGGGCGCCAAAGGAAGTTACTGTTCTTTTTCACTCTATTTTTTAAAAAGGCATTCATTTGTGAAAAGGTACAAATTTATTTTCAGAGCAGGGTGTATTTATGAATAAACTAGTATGCATTCCTTAAAATACTCAGCTTATGTCAGTTAAAGTGCTTGGTGTAAAATTACCTGCAGAAGAAAATTTGATGTCAGCCACTGCTTCAGATTCACCCAGCCCTTCTTCTAATGTAATATCTTCAGCAACAAGTGGAGGAAATCCTGCCATTCGTTCTTCTCCACCCACTGGAACCTTCCATTGAGATAAAATGAAGATGTTAGGAAGTTCAAACAAATTAAATTCCCCATAACTTTTAATATTAAGTAAAGCACAGATTAGATCATTCTGTACAGGGATGAAGAATTAAATCCTTTTAAACATTAACTGTTGAAAAATAACCCCAACTCACTCCTAGGTTAAATGAAAAACATGGGACCTCTGTGATGAGATGAAGTCTGTAACTCCTAGTGCCAAGGGCCACATGTGAGCGGTAACCTCCTGATAGCAGCATCTTGCTTTATTAGTTTACACTGTTTTTACAGCCCTCCATAAAGCTTAACACAGAGTAATGTTGGGCAATAAAGACAATATCCTTTCAAATACCTTAGCTCTTATAGTAGGAATGACTGGCCACAAAGATTAATTCCTATCTCATTACAAGTCAAGGGTACATGTATAATGCGTAAAAGTTAGCTTCTGTTCACAGATGTTTCCATTAATTGGAAGTAACTGGGTAATAATTTACCTATTCGTTAACAGATTTGTGTTTAGAACCAGGGACACAAAGGTAGATGTTACAATATGATTCCTGCTCTCAAGGAGATCAGAGGTGGAAATACCATGTAAACTCATCACAAGGTTAAGAAATATCATGAGAGGCATATATAAGTACTATGGCTGTGGAGGGAGAAATAATGAATGTGTTTTGGTCAAGGAGAACATTAATGAAGAAGCAATATCTGAGCAGTATTTTGAAAATAGGTTGAACTTACTCAGTGGAAAAGTATTCTGGATTATCATCACATCACAAAAACTGGAAAAAGAATGAGTTCAGGAATTGTAGTTTAATTGTACAAAGTATGTTATGTGTGCATGCTATTAGTGATGAGGTTATCAATTCACATTTTTCTCAGTAATGCAGAACTATCAAGAGGTTATTAGGAGGAAAGAGAACAGATAAGAATAAAGAAACAGTACTATGACTTGCTTCGTGTTTTGGAAAGATCTCATCAGTGCAGGAGTTCTCAACTTCAGCACTGCTGACATTTGGACTGAACAGGTCTTTGTCAAGGGGAGTGGGGAGGTTGCCCTGTGCAGTGTAGGAATTTTAGAAGCATCTCTGGCCTCTGCTTGGCATCTACCAAGTTGTGAAAACCAAAATGTCTCCAGGCATGGCCAAATGTCCTCTAGGTGCAAAAGGCAATGCTGGTTGAGAACCACTGCTCTAGTGGCTGTGGAGGTATATTTGGGGTGGAGGTGGGAGGAGGGCAGCAACAACTAGAAGCTAGGAAAATACTTAAGGATATAAAAAACAGCCTAATGGGAGCAGATTACAGCTTGAACTATGAGGCTGGATTCAGAGATAATTCAGGAGGCAGTGCTGACTTTGATTTGGGAGGTAAGAAAACCAGGAGGCAAGAACGAGTCCTAGAGTAGCGCAAGAAACCGTTTGTGTCACATGGGGAGAGAAGACTTGAGTTGTTGCTTTGAAAACTATCAGTGATATTCACTCTGAAAACTATACAGATGCATAGGGGTGAAGTGAACCAGAGTTGATTTTTATGAGCCATGTCATACAAACTAAGGAAGTTTTCTTTCCTGCAAGCCTCAAGCTGTTATGTCAACTTGTGTATTATTATTTTACCTAAAAAATGAACAAATATAATAGAAGTAAAGCCTTCTAGTGCAGAAAAAGCAACAGACCCTATACTTCCGATTGCCACTATGTGCTCACCCACCCAGCAAATCCTACAAGTCTCTGGAATATTAACTTTAGGATACTTACTACAATGGAGTTTTAATTTCAGTCTGGCTTTCTTAGGAAATGCAGACAGAAGTATTTATATCTCAAGACCAGGTTTGGTTTTTTTTTATCCTCTTTGAAAAGTCGATGTATATTTTGTGTTTTGACTTATTTTCAGGTGTATGAGCAGTAATTAATGTTAAATTGTCTCTGCACTGGATGCACCTGGTATTTTTGCAACAGATATGTTCCATCATCACCACCACCATCACAAACATTTACATAGCACTTAGAACAGTGCCCTGGAACTCAATCCTCTCCATGACCTCATGATATAGGTTTGACACAAAAAGGTAAAGGAAACTTGCCTAAAGTCACACAGCTTTGTTAAGTGGTGGAGCAGAGTGAGCATTTGATCCCAGTCTGGCTCCAATGATCTTAACCATTATACAATACTCACTACCCAACAATCTGTAGAGCACATCTTGTTAAAGAACTGAAAAAAGTCACCATTTAGTCTTTGGTGAATTCAGTAAGAACAATTGCAGTGGCACAGTAAGGGCCAAACAGGGACTGCAGAGAATGGGATGTAAGACGCAGGAGCAAACTTGATTGTAAAGAGAAGGAATTAACATGTCACTGAGTTTCATTTTTTTAAAGATGAGAGAAATTTTAACATACAGGTTAAAGAGGAGAGCTAGGAGAACAGGAGAGAAGAGGTGGGATAATCTGTAAATGTCTGGGATTAAGAAGTACAGAGGAGAGTTTTCCACCCAGACCAGGGCTTCTCAGCCTGAGCCCCAGTGACATTTTGGACCAGACAATTCTTTGTTTTGAGGGGTTGTCCTGTGCACTGGAGGATGTTTAGCATCATCGCTGGCCTCTACCCTCTGGATGCCAGTAGCATCCCCCAGTTGAGAGAAACTCTTCATTCAGCATTATCCAACAACTTCCTGCAATGATGTGTCTGCTGGGCAGTTCAAAAGTAGCTAATGCATCTGAGGAACTAAAACCAACATCTTTTCTTATAAGGGCCCATTTCACTTCACAGCCAAATCCTCAAGAACAAGGAGGGGAGAGCTAGCTAATGGTAGAATAAAGATGATTATGTCAAACAGAGGCTTTCCTAGCAGGGCTGTGGGACTATCATGGTATACGTTAACCCAACTACACAATCATCAGAGCATGTTGCCTCACCTTCAGTAACATATGACCCGCATGCTTCTGATACACAGTATCCGCCTTGTCCAAGGAAGTAATGTGCACAGGAAGGAAGTTGGAAGCCACAACTGTAAACCAAGCTGAGTGATTTCCCTTAGGAAAGAAATGAGTTATTTAACATAATGAAAAACTTGTAAAACCAGCACATTACAAGGCACATTACTACAATAGAAAATATGTTCTCACCATCAAGTCTTCTAGGCAGCAGTGGTTTTCAGATAAAGGTAAGGTAAGATGCTACCTTATGCCTTAGTGGGAAGTATCCAAGTATTAAATGCAAAATGGTCACTGCATTCTAGGAGAAGGTAAAGAGCTTGAAGAATCCCTTTCTAAATTCTGGTCTTCAGTTTCCTTATTTCCCAGCAAAAAAATTAAAAAATAACCAAGCTCCATTTATTAGTACTAGTATGGCAGCTGTAATCAAACTATATTAATGCCTAAAAGTAAGGGCACAATATGGCAGAAGCAGTGTATCTCAACAATTTATGTAAAACTATGATTCCTTCCATAGGCTTGTTGAAACCATTTAAAAAATAAATGATGAGTGAGAGAGGGAAAGATGTTTACCAGGGAGGAGGTCCCTAAAGCCTCTCCCACAAAATACAATTGAATGGCTGTCCAGGAGCCAAGAAAGAGGACGCTGAGTGACACAGTGACAGCTGAGAAATCCACACATCACAAGAAAATGCCTGAAGGTTGGGGAGAGAGGAGTGAGCGGTGGACAGGGGAGGGAGCAGAGACGGATTGCGACAGGACCCCATTGCTATTGACTAAAGGAACTAGGAACTGGAAAGAAATTGGGGGAGCAGCGCAGTGCATAGGAGGAAAGAGGCCAAGAGGTGACAAGAGTGAAAGCCAGAATGGCAGAACGGTGGGAGACCGTGGAGCAGCTGGGCCTTAGAGCAGTGTGTTAGGGACAGAGCTTGGAGGCCAGCCTCTGAAGCTCTTGAGTAGCAAGAGGGCTGAGTGAGGACTCTGAACAGCCACAGGCCGAGGTGGGGCCCCAGAGACAGCACCTTGGCTCCCGGCACTCTGGTGGCCTGCAGTATGCACGTGAATGGCTCCTCTGCAGGCCACGGTCCCTGGTCCCCAGCCCACGGGGAAGGTGCACCAGCTGCCCTCCCCCAGCCCATGACATCAGGCCCACAGCTTTGGACCTGTGGCTCGCACATGCTTGGTGCTCTCATGTAGTGCATGCTTGCAGACTTAGCCCTGGGCAGCTGCTGTGGAGATGGGTTGCTAGAGCATACTCGGGAAGAGAGATGGATTTGACAGCGTTTTCCCTAGCCAGTGAGAGGGGCATTGGCCTGCATCCTATCAGACTCCCTTGTCTCCCCCAGCTTCCCCAGTAAAGGGGCAGGAGGTGGAGCTGCCCCAGCACGTATTTTGTTGGCCTCTCCCCTCTCCTACAGCCTCCTTAATGAACTGCAGGAAGTGGAGGGACCATGGGTAGATGTGCCTCACCCCCAAATGCAGCTGGAGACCAAAGATAAGGCTTAAACACTTCCCCTCTCTCCCAAAACTTGTCCCTCAATGCCACGTAATGTCTGCCCTACAGCAAGAAACCACAGAAATGCTAATCAGAGAAGGAACGAGCTCCTGGGCTCTGCTGAATATAAAGCCCTTAATGCCAAAGAAGAAGTACACAGTGGACAATAGGAGTACCTTAGGATTTAAAGCTGCTCAGAAAGAAGATGAAAAATCTCCAGAAAAGGATCTCATAGACCTAGAAATTTCTGAACTAAGTGACAGAGTTTATAAAGTAGCTGTTCTAAAGTCTCTGAGATAAATGAAAACATACTGGCAGAACACCATAGCTGAGATGAATGATATAAGAAAGGAAATCTGCGAACAAAAGGAACAATTTAACAAAGAAATTCAAAACATAAGGAAGAATGAGATGGAAATTTGAGAGCTAGATAATATAAGAAGTGAGAAATGAAATAACTGCCATAGGAAATAGGGCCAGCCAGATAGAGAAAAGAATTAGTGATACTGAACATCAGAACATGGAAACATCTCAGAAAGAGGAAGAGAGGGAATACAGAACCAAAAGGATTGAAAGAACTCTGGAAGAGCTATCTGACTCCAGGAGACAAAACAACATCAGAATAATAGGATTAGAACGGGGAGCAGAGCACTCTACAGAGAACATAAACAAAGATCTGGAACCCCAAATTCAAGAAGATACCTGGATCCTAGCAGATCTTCTCCAAGACATGTGGTACTAAAGGTGTCTAAAATTAAAGACAAATAGACAACTCTCAAGGCAGACAGGGAAAAAAGAACTATAACCTTGAGAGGAAAACCCATAAGTCTGGCATCAGATTTCTCAGCAGAAACTCTACAAGCCAGGAGGGAGTGGAATCCAATATTCAAAACTTTAAAAGAGAGAAACTTACAGCCAAGAATAAATTATCCAGCAAAATTATTCTTCAGATATGAAGGAGGAATAAAGACCTTCTCAGACACAGAGAAGATGAGGAAATGTGCCAGCATGAGGTTGGCACTTCAAGAAATACTGAAGGAGACGCTTTGACGTGAAACAAAACATCAGGACAAATGGAATAGAGTTGGGGCAACAAGAAACAAAAATAAAACAACAACAAAAAGTAATAGCCACAAGAAATCCTCACATATCGATCATCATTCTAAATGTTAATGGAATGAACTCACCAATAAAAAGAGTAGCAGACTGGATTAAAAAACAGAACCCATCCATATGCTGTCTCCAAGAGACACACCTCAGCCATAAGGACAAACAGATTCAGAGTCAAAGGATGGGAAACAATACTTCAAGCAAGTGGTAACCAGAGAAAGGCAGGAGTTGCCATACTGATATTTGATGAAATAAACTTCAGGTGAAAAAAGATAACAAGAGACAAAAAATGGACATTACATAGTGATAAAAGGCACAACACAACAAGAAGACTTGACACTAATTAATATATATGTCCCCAATCAGAAAGCACCAAAATATACAAAGCAACTACTAACAGATCTGAAAGGAGAAGCTGACAAAAGCACAATCATTGTGGGAAACTTAAGCACCCCCTTAAAAGCTGTGGACAGATTATCTACACAGAAAATAAATAAGGAAATGTCAGCTCCAAACAACACATTACAGCAATTGGACATAATTGTCATTTACAGGACACTTCATCCAGCAAAAAGAGACTACACCTTCTTTTCTAGTGCACATAGAACATTCTCAAGGACAGACCACATGCTGGGACACAAAAGTAGCCTCAGCAAATTCAAGAAAACTGAAATCATACCAAGTGTATTCTTAGAGCACAAAGCTTTGAAATTGGAGGTCAAATGTAAAAGTAAAGAAAGAAAAACATATACATGGAGATTAAACAACATCTTATTTAAAAAATAACTGGGTAAAAGAACAAATAAGAGATTAAAAATATATAGCAACTAATGACAATGAATATACAACATCAAAATTATTGGGACACAGTGAAAGCAGTAATAAGAGGGAAATTTATATCATTACAGTCCGATCTTAAGAAACAAGAAAAATCACAAGTAAATACCTTAGTATTCCATCTTAAAGAATTAGAAAGAGAAGAGTAGACAAAACCCAAAGTCAGCAGAAGAAAAGAAATAATAAAAATTAAAGCAGAGCTAAACCAATTAGAGAACAGAAGGACATAGAAAATATTAATATTACAAAGAGCTGGTTCTTTAAGAAACTCAAGAAAATTCACAAACCCCTGGCTAGACTAATCAAAGAACGAAAGGAAAGGAAACAAATATCCAAAATTAGAAATGAAAGGGTAGAAATTACCACTGATACCAGAGAAATGCAAAGGATTGTAAGAAAATATTATGAAGGGCTTTATGCCACTACATTTAACTTAGAAAGAATGGACAAGTTTCTAGAAACTTATAGCCTACCTAGACTGAACCAAGAAGAACTGGATAATCTAAATAGAACAATCAATATCAAAGAGATTGAAATGACTATCCATAATCTCCCTAGAGGCAAAAGCCCCAGACTTGATGGTCTCACCAATGAGTTTTACCAAGTGTTCAAAGAAGAATTAACACCTATCCTCCTCAGACTCTTCCAAAAAATTGAAGAGGAAGCAATACTTCCTAACTCATTCTATGAGGCCAACATTACCCTAATACCAAAGCCTGGTAAAGACAACACAAAAAAGAAAACTATAGATCAGTATCTCTGATGAACACAGATGCAAAAATCCTAAAAATATATTAGCAAATAGAATACAACAATGCATCAAAAAGATTATACATCACGATCAAGTGGTATTCATCCCGGGAGCACAAGGATGGTTCAACATACGAAAATCAATCAATGTGATATACTACATAAACAAAATAAAAAACAAAGATCATATGTCATATCAATTGATGCAGAAAAAGCTTTCAACAAGATACAACATCTGTTTATGATCAAAACACTAAATAAAATAGGTACAGAATTAAAGTATCTCAACATAATAAAGGCCATATATGACAAGCCCTCAGTTAACATCATACTGAATGGGGAAAAGCTGAAGCCTATTCCCCTAAAATCAGGAACAAGACAGGGATGCCCCTGTCACCACTGCTATTTAATATAGTACTGGAAGTTCTAGCCACAGCAATCAGGCAAGAGAAAGGAATAAAAGGCATCCATATTGGGAAAGAAGAGGTCAAATTGTCACTATTTGCAGATGACATGATCCTTTATATAGAAAATTCCAAAGATTCCACCAGGAAACTATTAGAAACAATAAATGAATACAGTAAAGTCACAGGATACAAAATCAATGTATAAAAGTCAACAGCATTCCTATATATAAACAATGAAACCTCAGAAAAAGAAATGAGGGAGTCAATTCCTTTTGCTATCACAACAAAAAGAATGAAATACCTGGGAACTAACTTAACAAAGAATGTGATAGACTTATACATGGAAAACTATAAGACACTTTTGAAAGAAATTGAAGCAGACACAAAGAAATGAAAACATATTCCCTGTTCATGGATAGGAAGAGTAACATTGTTAAAATGGACAGCTTGCTCAAAGCAATCTACAGACTTAATGCAATGCCTATCAAAATCCCACAATCATACTTTCACAAAATAGATAAAAGAATTATCAGATTTATATGGAACCACAAAAGACCTCGAATTGCAAAATAAATACTACATAAAAAGAATCAGCCTGGTGGTATTACACTCCCCAACTTCAATTTATATTACAAAGCATCAACAATCCAAACAGCTTGGTATTGGCAGAAAAACAGAAAAATAGACCAATAGAACAGAACTGAAAACACAGAAATAAATCCACATATTTATGGACAAATAATTTTTGATAAAAGAGCAAAAATATGCAATGGGGAAAAGACAGCCTCTTCAGTAGGTGGTGCTGGGAAAGCTGGAAAAACATATGCAAAACATGAATCTGAGCTGTGAACTCTCACCATATACAAAAATTAACTCATAATGGATTAAAGACCTTCATAAAAGACCCGAAACAATAAAATGTGTGGAAGAAAACATCGGTATTAAACTTACAGACTTAGGACTCAAGAAAGCCTTCATGAACCTGACCTCAAAGGCAAGGGACGTAAAAGCGAAAATAAATGAATGGAACTATATCAAACTAAAAAGCTTCTACATAGCAAAAGAGACCATCAACAAAGCAAAGAGACATCCGAATGAATAGGAGAAAATATTTGCAAACTACACATCAGATAAGGGTCCAATGTCTAAAATATATAAAGAACTAATATGACTTAACAACAAAAAAACAAACAACCCAATTAAAATTGGGCAGAACTAAAGAAATACTTCTCCCAAGAAGAAATACAAATGGCCAGCAGACATATGAAAAAATGCTCAGGTACTTCACTGGTGGTGTACTGGCTAGGCTTTGGCACTTTCAACGCTGTGGCCTGGGTTCGTTTCCCAGCCAGGGAACTACCCACATAGAAAAAAACAAAAAAACAAAAAAATAAACAAACAACAAAAAAACAAAACAAAAACAAATGCTCACCATCATTAGCTACCAGGGAAATGCAAATCAAAACCACAATGAGATACCACCTCACTCCTGTGAGAATGGCTGTTATCAACAAGACAAGGAATAACAAGTGCTGGAGAGGATGTGGAGAAAAAGGAACTCTGGTACACTGCTGGTGGGAGTGCAAACTGGTACAACCACTGTGAAAGGCAGTGTGGAGGTTCCTCAGAAAATTGGGAATGGAGCTACCATATGACCCAGCAATCCCCCTTCTGGGGATCTACCCAAACAACCTGAAAACCTTTGTCCACAAAGACTTATGTACCCCAATGTTCATGACTGCGCTGTTCACAGTGGCCAAAACATGGAAACAACCAAAGTGCCCTTTATCCAGGTGACTGGATAAAGAAGCTGTGGTACATATACACAATGGAATATTACTCAGCTATAAGAAAAGATGAAATATTGCCATTTACAACAAAATGGATGTACCTGGAGATCATCATGCTTAGCAAAATAAGCCAGACAGAAAAAAACAAAAAACTGTATGACTTCACTATTATGCAGAATATAAAACTGAAAGCAACAAAGAACAAACAAACAAACAAACAACTCATGGACACAATAAATAGTTTAATGTTTATATGGGGACAAGTGGGTTAGGGATGGGAGAAGGGGAGTGGGTGGGAGAGGAGGGAGGGGGAGTTAAATATATGGTGATGGAAAGAGAAATCACACTGGGTGGTGAATTTATAATATAACAAGTTGACAATGCATGGTAGAATTGAAATCTATGTAATTCTTGCTAACAGATGTCACCCCAATAAGTCTATCAATTAAAAAAAAACACAAAATGATAATTCTATTATTACGAACAAAAGGATATACTGTCTGCTTTAACTGTCTCTATATAAAGTTAGTTTTAAAAAGTTAATATTCGATGGGCTTTAAAAAAAATATAAGGACTAAGTGTATAAGGCTAAATTTCCAAGAAATTATGAAGAAACAGAAAACCCAAGAATTATGCCAAATCAATGGCCTGCAAATTCCATTCAGTGTTGGTAGGCACATCCATGTTTCACTTTTTTCTCCTCTCTTTGGAAAAACGGGGAGCAATTCTACACATACTCTAAAGTCCCCAGAATGATGCTTTATAAATGTATACCAAATAAAAAAGCATGTATATAAAAGTATACATGTCATGGGATAAAAAGAAATTTATTCAGTGCATATTAACCCTGTACCTAAAGGTTTGACCTATGATTTCCATGTGAAACAATACTATAGGATAGAGGTTATATCTTTTAATACCAAGCTGTATGGGACATCACATCCTATTGAAGATACAGTTTTGAAGACCTACTGCTGTTTTTTTCTCCTATTTATTTCCCCCCAGTTTTTATTATAAGCATTTTCAAACAAACAATAGTATATCAACCTCCCATATAGTCATGACCTAGTTATCAACATTTTGTGAGTTTTGGTCTTATATCTGCCTCCTTAAAATAAATCCCAATACAAAGTCTTTTTTTAATGGCACAAACTTTCCTTACCTGTAGAAAATCTATGCGGCCTATGGCACCCAAAAATAGAACCATTCCTGGTTTAAGCACAAAAGTTCTTGGAACAATGGAATGTGTTGGCAAAACAATATTGACTTCTTTTTCTGTTAAAAGATTTAAAATCTGTGAAGCAAAGGACAGATTTTTTTTTTTAGAGAGTTTACTTTTACTGAAGATGATATATTGTGATTTACCTGTAAAATTAAAAAGTGATGAAAAAACATTCCAGACTTTACAATAGACTAAAGTATGTGAGAATTTGCTGCACATAAAATTTATTCATTCGTTCTGTTTAAATGAAGCAATTTTCGAATGGCTCTACTCTTTTGCAATTTAATCTTGAGTAACAGCAAAATAAATTTATAGTCTGAGACTTTCTTATGTCAGCAGCATCCTCCAAATGTCAAAATTCGTGTAAACTGAAAACATTGATGATCTAATACCAAGGTAGAAAATACGTTCTCACCATCGAGGCTTCTGGGCAGCAGTGGTTTTCAAATAAAGGTAAGGCAAGAAGCTACCTTATGTCCTAGTGATAAGTATCCAAGTATTAAATACTGCATTCTAGGAGAAGGTAAAGAGCTTGAAGAACCCCTTTGTAAATTCTTGTCTTCAGTTTCCTTATTTCGCAGTCAAAAATGAGAGAAAGTTATGACTCTTATGTTTTCTAAGAATGAAGGAGTTCCTGAATAAAGTAGAGAAAATAGAAAAGGAAAGCCAGGAGGTAAAGGATTCTGGTAAGATTTAAGGAATAAAATTTGATTAAAAAAGAAAAATGGAGAAGATTAAAAAATGGAAAGATATTTTATGATCTTGATTCTTAAGAAAAATAACAAGGAAATAAAAATTATGTGATACCTAGAGAGATTCACAAGAAAATATCTAAGGGGGCTCAGTATTTGTGTTTGGAAAAGCACATTAAAAGCCACCTGAAATAAAACTTTTAACCCTTTTAACAGACCCTAATACTTCTATTTCACAAGAGTTCCTTGGTTCGGTTTGGGAAACACTGGTTTAAGGCATCAAGTAAATATATGAATAAACTGACATAAAAGCAAACTATCTTAAAAATGTTTATATCTAAAAACTTGAGGGTTTCATTCTGCTGGCTAGAACATTTAGCAAATTCTTGCCTTTCTAACTATTTGATAAGAGGTTATATATGACTAAAGTAATTGCTATCCCTAACCTGAGACTAAAAGGAAAAAAGGAGTTGAAGTTAAAGTGACATATTAGAAAGCAGTCCAGTTACTCTGACATTATGGATTGAGAAGAAAACTCTGGACACACGCAATTACTCTAGGAAGGAAAAAAGTTAAAAGAGCTATATGACTCTATGACATAAGTCACCAAATAGAATACAATTCTGACTGTAAGTTTCATGAGACAAAGGAAGGAAAAGTACCTAAGAAACCAAGGTTGTTTCACAGGGAGATACAGTAATAATTAGGCGAATTAGAAACTGATCAGTAACCAGATTCAAAGGAAGCTGATGAAGGGATCTGTGGTAAGGCTGTATTCTGAATGCACACTGAGTCAATCAATGACTTGGATGATGATCAAAACTGCAAGTGAATAAAATATTGTGAGATTTATTGAGTATGTAGGGTATAGCCTGAATTTAACATGATAAAATCCAAGTTGTCTAGGAGATCCTGTAATTGCATTAAAAAGATACATAAAAACAAGACAGAGTTAATCTCATTATGTTTATACTTACACGAGAAATTTAGTTCTTAGTGTCATACATTAAATACAAAAAACAAATTAGAAAACATTCTGAAAAAGGGCCTGGTGGATGAATAGCTTGTCTTAGAACATATGCAGGAAATAAGCACAAATAATTTGGATTATATCAGCACAGTAAATGCTCAATGTTTATTGAATGAACTAATGAAAGAGAAGAAAATGGTAGAGTGAAGAAGAGATAGGACATTATATTTGAACAGGTCAAAGACCAAACAGGTTACCTTGGAAGGTAAGGTGTCACTGCTTCAGCTAATGGTGAATCACCTCTTACTTTAGTTCAAGCTGGACATGCTCTTGATGGCTATGTTATAGAGGGAATTCAAGGATGGAAGAGGTGGATGGACTGCAGTGATATTTATGATTTCTTCCAACCTCAAAATCTACAATTCTGTAAATGTCTTGCTACCTAAGGTAATAACTACAATAATACAAGTAGGGTGTTAGCATGAAACCCACAAATGGAATACAGAACTTGATAGCATATAGATTCATCCCTGAACTGCTTCTATGACTGAATCAGAACTGAGTCCATATTGAAAATATACCTCCTTTCCTGTGTTCTGTCAATTAAGACAGTACTCATACAATTGAAAGTTAATGTTTCTAAAAAACATCAAATACATACACACTTTTCTTTTGTAATTCCAGGGGTATCATAAAACCAGTGGACATCTTTCACATCTTGTGGGGTCAGTTCTACTCGTTTGGTGGATTTATTGGCAACCATAACAGGTTCATTTTCCATGTCAAAGGCAAGTGAATCAGCATCAAACTCAAAAGCAGCTTCATTGTTCTGTTTTTCTGAATACAAGAATGTTCTTCCAACTCTTCCTAGAACAAGTTATATTAAAGTTATTAGTCATTCCTTTAAAGCCTTTGTCTCCCAACAGATAATTCTTATGTCTGCCTAAGACAAGTTACTAAGATTGACAATGGGGCATGTAAGTGAGACTACAATGATAGCTTTGCATTTATTTCAAAGGCCGTGGGAGTCAGACTCTTGCTATCATGTGTGTGGCTGACTGGCTGTGTATAACAGGTGGGTAGTGAGAACTGTTGGAAATCAAACTGTTTTTGTAAATAAAGGTTGCAAAGAGATACCAAGGAACTGGGGACCACCTAATTTAAAGCTGTTGTATGGAGTCAACTGGTCTGCAAGGAGGGGGCTGTATCTTAGCAGAAATGCTTCTACTGCCAATAATGGCAAGGTGGGCAATTGTTACATGATTCCCTTCTGGATTTCTCCAAGTATCTACTGTCTCAATTTTCTCAGCACAATGAACTCTGGGTTTCCAAACAGCCACCTTTCCCCTAAAGGGCCTCTTGGTTCCAGAATGAGAAAAGTAGTCTCTCCCTACAAAAACTGACTAGCCCCAGAAAGCTGTATTTCAGGATGCTCAACAAAGAATTTTAGCTCTAACAAGAGTTTTCCTATAGAAGATGCTTACCTACAACATAACCATGCTTTTTTAAGAGATTAAGTTGATTTTGTTCTAGCCGACTAAGATCTTCTTCAGCTTCATTTGCATCTCTTTTCAGCCTTTTTTGCCTTTCAAACATTCTGTAAGGAGTTGGGTTGCAAATAGGAAACTTCAAAAGGTTTAATGTAGTACCTGAAATATCAAAGAATATTTTTATAAACACTGCACAAGGGAATAAAGGGAGGAGCTACACTGTCTTGGGTACTGTGATTTATTTCACTTGACCTTCTTCGACAACCCTCTACAAAATTATTCTTACTTTACAGACAAGGAAATAGGTTCAGAGTATGGCTCACAGGTCAATCAGGAGGTGAATCCCAAACCTGCTGGCCTGATTTCTTTCCATTTTCACCATACTATATAGAAGTACTTCTGTGTATAATTCAAAGTCTAGGACAGCAAAGAACAAGCAAAGTTAAAAACTGATTCAAAAGAACAAATGACACGATTAATTTTGTCAGCTATTAAATATAAACAGGGTCACAGAAGGACCCATTTTGCATTTACATAAGTTTCTTAAAGCCACAAAATTGACATGTCTTCTCAAGAAAGCAACACATCATATTGGATTAGTGAACTATTCAAATGTTAAATGTATATATAGCATAATGATCTCATGAATAAACTCAGGATATGAAGAGTAAGGTTGAGGGGTGAAGGGAGGTTTAGAAAGTCAAAGGGAGACGTACAAAGTAAAGCTATAACGGAAACCTGCAAGAAAGCAAGAACTTTGTTGGTTTATCTCCAGTGCTGGGAACAGTGACTGGAACATAGAAGTGCTACATAAATACTTCTATCAGATAATTACTACAACATATACTAAATTTCCAAGCACTAGCTGACACTGAAGAAAGATGTGACCAAAGTAGGGGAGAATTTTAAAAGGGAAGGCTCCGAACGGTCCCGGTGACATTAAGCTTCTCAGAAAACGGAAGGGGCGGACCTTCTAAGGCTCACCTGGCCAAGGGGAGATAGTAGCTCTGTCGATAGCCTCAGCGCCCTTGGCGATACAATAATCCGACTCCAGGAGCCTGTTGAAGAGAGTGGACTTGCCAGCGTTGGTGGCGCCAATAAGGTAGACGTCGCCCCGGTAGCGCCAGGAGCGCTGAAGCGCGGAGATCAACTCTTCCACTCCATAGCCAGTCTTGGCGCTGATGAGCCGCACGTCCCTGAGCACCGTGCCAGACCTGGCAGAAGTATTCGAATTCTCCTCCCCATCCAGTGTCCCGCCCCCGCCGGGGTGCTTTGGCCCTTGGTGGCCAGGGGACCGCAGTAGCCCGGCGCGGCCACAGTCATCCCACAGTCGCTCCCGGAGCCGCTGTAGGTAGCCGGGAGCGTCCTGGGGTAGCAGGTCCACTTTGTTCCCCAGCACGATCAGCTGCTTGGGGCCTACCAGCGCGGGCAAGTCTGGCAGGAGGGCGTCGGGAAGATCGAGCAGGTCCATCATGTAGAGCACCAGAGCGGGCCCGGGCCGCCGCAGAGCGGCGCTCACCAACTCCCAGTACTGCTCCCGGCTCAGCTGCATGCGCAGTGCGCGCCGGTGATGCACCAACAGCCAGCAGCGTTGGCACACGGTCCTTGCCAGCCCGCCGCTGGCCTGCGCTGTCGCACTAAGAAACTTCTCACTGGGCAGGTAGCCAGGTACGGCAGGGTCCTGGCAGTGCAGCTCCGCCCCGCAGCCCGAGCAGTTCAGGCCGCTGGACTGCACCGTCGGGTCCGGGTGCCCCACGACCGGGTGCACCCGGCGGCTGGCCCGTAGCTTCTGCTGCCACCGCTCCTCCTGCTGCCTTTGCTTCCGTCGCTCCTCCTCCTCCTGCATCTGCTGCAGCTCCCGCAGGTGTTCTTGGAGGGTAGATGCGGGCTCCGGCTCCAGGACGTACTCGGGGAACAGAAAACGCTCCTCCGCGTCATCTCTTCCTTCGTAACCCCGAGTCGCTGTTGGGCCACGAGGAACCCCAAGTCCCAGGCCTGACAGGTGCTCGGAGGAGTGTGCCTCGCATCTCCTCTTGAGGATCGGATCCCAGAAGCCATGACACGTTACCGCGCGAGGGTATCCGCGCAGTAAGGGGTACAGCAGTCTCCGGGTCACGCGTGCAGGTAGCATGAGGAACGAGGCACTAGATAAGGGGGCGGAGCCACGTGCGCGCACACGCACGCACAGTAGTCCCCAGTGGAGCATTACACCCTAGCCCAAGCCCGGAACTTCCTGAAAGCTGTCATTTGTCAGCCGCCACACTTCGGCTCCTCCTCTCGTGTCGAATCCCGTAAATTCTCGCGAGGAAGGGCACGACGCCTGAGAGCCGGTGTAAAGCTGTGGTAAAGGTACCGGGGATCTAGACTGTGCTAATTGTGCGAATAAGTGAGTGCACATTTTGTCACTTTCTGGTTTTTTCAGTGCGCCACCGCTGGCCCCACCCGCCCTCAATAAATCACGTTTTAAAAAGTACTGTTGTTTGGCTTTAAAAGTGCCAAAAATAGAGCATCGAATACCATTGACTCACGGCCATATTTAACTTATGAATGTCTTTGCTTTTTTTTCAGGGGTCATTATTTGTGCAATATTGAAAAAATGAACGAAACCTTTATTTGGTTGGATCCATTTTTCTGACTATATAGCAGCGGCCTTTGTAATCAACCACCCGAAGCCTGTGCGTACAATTTGCGCGTGCGCAGTTCTAACGCTTAGCAACTTCAGCCTAGTATTTGCACAGGCGCAGATCTTACATTGACTTCTTTGTGGCTGGCGTTTGGCGGAAGCCGCAGAGTATTCTGGGAACGCTAGCGGCGGAAATTAGCTTTGTCTCACGCTCCTGGTGCTGGTGGCTGCTGCGCAGCTTTTTGCCTGTGAATTCAAGAGTTACGAGTGCGGGAACCGTTTGCAAAAATGTATGACGCAGACGAAGGTAGGTGACCGCTCCGAATAGTCCGCGGCGACCCATTTAAGGAGGGAAACGTGGGGAGCAGTACGAATTGAAGATTTGCGGCCTTCCCTCAAGCCCGTCGCACAAGTGTCCCCAGTCTTGTTCCCCATACGTCCCAGGCCGGCAACGAAGCCGGGATTGCGGGAGTCGGAGGGTGCAGGGAATGTGGCATTAATGTTTCCGGGCACGGTGACATTTTTTATCGCCACTGCCTACTCCTGGATAAATCATACCGCCTTCCCCCATTGAAATCGCGTGCAGGATCCTAAGACTAATTTCGTTATTTTGACTTTGTCTGAAGTAAAGAATTCCTCTCTCTTCATTTCCTTCAAGGCCAGAATTAGTGGATATGTTGAATAATTCAATAATTGAGCGTTAACTTGTGTCAGGCATTGTGCTAGGCTCTGGAAATACACCGGGAACAAAAAATGTGTGTGTGTGTGTGTGTGTGTGTGTGTGTGGAGTTGGTTTAGTTTGGCATTCCTTTATGCTGTCATTTGTCTAATTAAATTGTCTTGAAAGATGACATTTAAATTTCCTTTTCCCACAAAATGACATAGTTTTAAGATGGTATGCATTCTACTAAATAGGACCAGTATATCTTTTTCTTTCCATATGTAGAATTAGTCATGTCTGAATATTTCATTGTGTATTTTTAAAGCTCTTGTTCTGATTCTAAACAGCTACTATTTGAAACTTAATTTTCTTCCAGCTCCCAATCCCTTGGCCACCCTTCACATTTCTTCTTACACCCTCAGCTGCTTCATGGAGAAAATAGAAAACCAAAAGCTTAAACTCTGCTGTTTAAATTTCTATATCTCAGTTATATCTTGAGTCTAGAAATTTATTAGCCTTACTATATTCCTTTTCTTAAGTTCAATCTGAGTAGAAGGAAATTCAGAAACTTTTTTAGCTTAACTTTTTGAGTAGGTAATATAGTTTCGTGTCTCACAAGCCAGAAAATATAAAAATGTTACAGTTTCAGGTATCTTTCTTGTCCACCATCTCCCAGTGTGAACCCTCCTGGTAGTAAGTAGCCGCTATTAGAATGTTATCATGCCATAGTGCTTTATGGATATTAAAAGAAATAAATGGGATTCTATTTCCCTCTCTTTAAAGCAGGTTAAAACTTTCCATGTCACTTTGTTTTTACTCTTAATTGACTTCATATTGTCTGTATCTCCCCAGTAGGTGATGATCTCCTGAAGGATGTAGCCTTCTTTTATGTTGTTGAAGGTGGTGTCTCCAATGCCTGAGACATAGTAAACACTTATATTCAATAACTGTTTCAAAATGGATGAATGAATAAATGAGCAACCTTCATGGGTTCATTTTCTTTCACATGACTAGGACAGGGGTATGCCCTAATATCTTGCCTTTAGTTTTCCTTTTCTCCTTAAACTCTTCGTATTTTGCCAGACATGTTGATGATTCTTAACTCTTTGTAATTTAGACCCTTTATTTGAGTTTATATTCAGTTGCCTACTGTAAGTTTTAAAAGGGATAAATATTTTGTAAACATACCTAAAGCTGACCTCATTTCTTTCCTTTTTCCACCTTCTTACTTGCTTTTCCTGTGTGGCTGTGATATAACCTCTAATCTGTCATCAAAAGCTAGAAATATGAGCTATTTTAGATAACTTTTACCCTTTATCCATGTGTAGGGATCAGTAATTCCAGTCTATTCAGTATTCTGTATTCAAGAAACATTTATTAAATAATTTATTTTGGATATGTATCAGATTTTGAACCCAAAGCTCTTTTAAGTTTTACATATATACAAGGGCTGTCTGGAAAGCATCAATCCATGTAATATAAAAAATAGAGGAATTTATGGCTCGATTTTTTCTGGACAGCCCTCGTATATATAGGTTAGATATAAGAACAAAACAAATACAGCAAGCACTCTTACTCTTTTACGTACGATGATGAGACTAATAGTAGATGATAAGTCACTTTTCAAATGCCCCATTGTTCAAATTATTATTGCTGTATAACTACCCCAGAATTTGGCTGCCTAAAAATTAATGCTCATGAATTTAAGTGGTCAGGACTTGGGACAGAGCATAGTAGGCTTGACTCATCTGCTTCATGATGTGAGTAGTTCAAGTAGGAAGACTTCAAAGGCTGAGTGTTGACAGCTAGGGACTGGGTGATCTGGAGTATTTGCGGACACCTAGCATAGGAGAACTCAAGGACTAGGATTGCTGACTAGAACATCTATTAGTGGCCTTCCCTTAGGCTTTGGGCTTCTTCACCAGTACTAGAGTAGTAAGACTTCTTAATGGTAACTGGGGGATCCAGAAGCAAGTGCCTTTCCTGACCTAGCTTGTGAAGCAGCCGTTCTCAACCTGTGGATCGTGGATTGTGACCCCTTTTGGGGTCCAACGACCCTTTCACAGGGGTTGCCTAACACCATTGGAAAACACATATCAGATATTTACATTACGATTCATAACAGTAGCAAAATTACAGTTATGAAGTAGCAATGAAAATAATTTTATGGGGTCACCATAACATGAGGAACTGTATTAAAGGGTCATGGCATTAGGAAAGTTGAGAACCATTCTTATCTAAAGTAACAGCATTGACATGACAACAAAAAGTCATGAACATCTCTTTAGCTGCATGCTCTTAGTTAAGGGAGAGTCAAAAACCCACCTGGAATCAAAGGAAACATAAACCTCTGTATGTTGATGGTAAGAATGTCAAGATCACATTAGAAAAAAGCTTGTGAAATGGAAGATACGGTTGTGATCGTCTTTGGAAAATACAGTCTGTTGTACCTGTACATGTATGAAGTGTTGCTGTAGTGGACCACCCCAACTTAAGGTATTGTCCAGCTATTGGAACATCTGCCTCTACCCCTTGACACTAATCTCTGACTTCAGTCTCTGAGGAGCTTATTGATCAAAGGATTAAGAGCTTGTTCCTAATTATCATTATAGTTAGCTATTAATGAGAATTACATGGACTTTCTGGAGAGGATGGAAAACTTTCAGATTCACACAACTTAGGCTGAAGCTTTGTAATGAAGTCTCTTTGTATATTGGAAGAATACCTTTGTGATGTAAGCCTGTGTATACATTGATGTATACCTATGTATATTAGTTCATTACAATTTAATTAATGTAGTTGAAATCTTAGAAAATGGAGGTAAAAGGATTGTTTTTTATTTAGTAGAAAGTAACTGTGTTTCTATTACTTCAAATCACAGGAGCAAAATCTTAACTAATAGCATTTTATGCCAAATGAGTACAATATGTTTTTTGCAGATATGCAGTACGATGAGGATGATGATGAAATCACCCCAGATTTATGGCAAGAAGCATGCTGGATTGTAATCAGGTAACTTTTTATAGACTAACCTGAATAAGCTTTAAAAGGCCCTATAATTTACAAAGGGATTTTGTGCTTATTTTAGATGTTCTATGTGCATATGCTACATGAGAGCCTATTTCTCATTTATTTATTTATATATTTAACTTTAGCTTTTTAAGTATTTTTAGACTTACAGGAAGGTTTCCAAAAAAATTCATGTATACCCTTTATCCAGAGTCCCTAATCTTAACCTTATACTGCATTTTCTGTCTTTTTCTCTCTTTCTGTAACATTTTGAGAGTTAAGTTGCAAATAAAAGAAGATTCTTTTACATAATCATGGGTCATCAAAATAAGGAAATTAATATTAATATGATAATCTTATTTAATCTATATTGCGTTTGGTTTTCATGATTTATTGTTTTGTCTCCTATAACCTAGAACAATTCCTCAGTCTTTCTATTTCTCTTTTTTTTTTTTTTTTTGATCTTGACATTTTTGAAGACTATAGGCCAGTTGTTTTTTGGAATGTCCTTCAGTTTTTGTTTGTCTGATATTCCTCATAATTAGATTCTGGTGATTACTTTTAGCAGCTGTCATGAAGTTCTGTTCTCAGTGCATCGTTATCAGGAGGCACATTGATGCCTATTTGTTTCATTACTGGTGATGTGAATTTGGTATCTTGGTTGTCTCATTTTATTTTTGTTTTGTTTTGGTTGTCTTTTTTAGCATAAACACATTTATTTTCTAACCAAAGGGATGATCCTAGTTAAATCAACACGAACAGTTGCATGTAAAATGAATGTAATAATGATAACTGAGTATAGTCATGAAAAACAAAAAAGTGTAGAGAGATCACTCATTGAACTAAGTAAGCCCTTTATCCTCACAGCTAATTCCCGTCTGAAAGGATGACTGGAATTTTTACTCCACTTTTTCATAGACTTGAGTACAAGTGATGCTGTTCATGACACACTCCACCAGTATTTTCCCGTTCTCCAATTTCCTTGTTGTTATGCTTTCCTTCCCATCCCATTCCTGATGTTGAACCAACACGCTGTTGACAAAATTGCACCCGGTCTGAGTGTTCCTGCCATCAGCTGTAGTGTCCTCAAACTTCTCTCCCAGTGGGCACGAGAACTTCATGGTTTTCAGCATGCTCTCCATTTTGATGGTGAGGTACCTGCCGTTGTTCGTGATGATGCAGCCGGGTTTGGCCATAACACCCATTTTTCACAGAGCCATCTGACTCCTAATTCCTTCCTGTGCTCATGAAAGCCTCAGCTCATCTTCCTACCAGCTGTTGAATGGAGGCCATGGTGGGAGTGGGCGTAGGCCACATGCAGGGCAGAGAAGAGCAGAGTGCAGCATGGAAAGCTTGGCAGGTGTCTCATTTTAAATGGATAAAGTTACAATGGGTTGTATTTTAACCCAAATTGCCATCTAGTTCTAAGTGTAATTAAAATGTAATACAACTCAGCAAGAATCCTTACATATAGTAAGAAAAGTAACTTAAGTAACATCCTGCTTTGTTAGGACATAAAATGCTGCACTCTGCTCTCTCCTCAGACTGACAGTTGCTTCGTGTATAGTGAAATGATGATGCCTCTTTGATTCCCACCATCTCCAAGATGCACATCCTCTTGCTTCAGACTTTCTCCCTTTTCAAAGAACATGTGCTTCTGACTTTCTGCCAGCTGTATTTGGTGTACAAATGAACCTTTCTTGAACATTGTTTTGTTAAAAAAGTATTGAGTTTTTGGGATGTGTATATATGTTTCCTATTAAACATGGACTATAAGAACTTTTTATTGAGACATTTGTATTTTCTATGATGTTTGAATATTGAACACCAGTAGGCCTTTTACTTGGAAATAAAACCAAATAGGTGATCTGTGAGATATGCCTATATTCTGTAATCTCCAGGGAAAAAGAATATTTTGTTCTTAGATGAAAAAGTTTTTTTTCAACATATGTAGTGGATTGCTGAAGAATAAAATATTCTGTTGTGAACAGTTACTGAATTTAATATTTGTTACAAAGTAAATGATTTGATTTTTACATTTTATCTGACTTAAGTGCTTTGGCAATTATGGGATGATGTTTTGCTTTTTTTTGTCTTTTAACATCAAGTAATCCTTCCCAAGCAACATGAATGTGATATTACTTCATATCTCCAGTGAGTTCAATAAGTTGACTTCTGGTAAAAATAATCATGATGTAGATATCATAAATATGAAATCTAGGCATTTAAACAATAACATTCTAATGAAGCACTGCTCTAATGATTTTGGGGAAAGTAGCTATGGTTCAACTTTCTATCAGGATGAAACTTGTCCTTTGTAAAAATCTTTGTAAAGATTTTTTTTTTATCATTACTTGTCTGTAACATAAACAGTAATAAAAACCATTGCTGTTTATATTACAGACATTGCCTTCCATAAGTTTCTTATGTATCAATGGCTGACCAAAATGGTTGTGAGAAATTTCTTTGCTGTAAGTTTAATCTCTACTGAATGAAATTTCTTCAGCCAATCTTTAGAAGCTATCTTATGCAAGGATTGTGTAGTGTGTTCCTTATCATAGGACCAAACTTCTAATATTGGCAGTTGTGGTTGATTGAATAAATTAAGGTGGGACCTTTACTCTTAACCAGCTAAGCTATACCCCTGCCTGTGACCTGTGAGGTGCCCTAATTTTAGTCATTGATATCATCTCTCATGTTCAAATTAGAGTTCTTTTTTTATTGACACTATTCTCTGTACTGTACATCCCTGTGACTATTTTTTAACTATCAATTTGTATTTCTTAATCCCGTCAGCTTTTTCACCCAGGCTTCCCCCATTCCCCTCCCCTCTGGCAACTATCAGTTTGTTCTGTCTATGAGTCTGTTTCTATTTTGTTAGTTTAATTTGGTTCTTTAGATTCCAGTGAGATAGTACGGTATTTGTCTTTCTCAGTCTGACTTATTTCACTTAGTATAATAACCTCTAGGTCCATCCGTGTTGTTGCAAATGGTAAGATTTCTTTTTTTATTTTTTTTATTTTTTATGGCCAAGTACTATTGTATGTATGTACTACCTCTTCGTTGTCCCATAGTCTATTGATAGGCACTTAGGTTGCCTCCATATCTTAGCTTTTGTGAATCATGCTGCAGTGAACATATTGGTGCATACATCTTTTCAAATAAGTAGAATTGCTGGATCATAAGGTAGTTCTATTTTTAATTTTTTGAGGAACCTCAAAACTTTTCTGTAGTGACTGCACCAATTTGCAGTCCCACCACCAGTGCACAAGGTTTCCCTTTTCTCCATGTGTTGATTTATTGATGATAGCCATTCTGACAGTTGGGAGGTGGTATTGTGGTTTTAATTTGTACTTCTTTGATGATTAGTGATATTGAGTATCTTTTCATGTGTCTATTGGCCATCCGTATGTCCTCTTTGGAGAAATGTCTATTCAGGGCCTCTGCCCATTTTTTTAATTGGAGTGTTGGTGTTTTTGTTGTTGACTCGTATTTTTATCTTTGGCTATGTGTTGTATTTTTTGTTTTTGTTTTTGTTTTTTTTAGTTTTCTCTCCTGATATTTTTTTCAAGAAATGTTTCCAAGAGGTTGGTTGAAATTCATCTACAAAGGACATTTGTAAATTAGGGCTCTCTTACAGTTCTTATGTTGTGCCTTCATTATTTTACCTGTAATTATGTTTCATTTCTCTTAAATTCTACAAAGAAAGTGTTCCTAGTCTCACCTCTTTTTTAGACACTTCATAGTATCTTGTGTAGTGATGGGCGTATAGTGGTTCATATTTAATGATTGTTTATTGAATTTAATTATGATAAAAATGGGGAAATTTGCTATAAAACATTACTGAGTTGTAACTAATTATGAACTCAAATATTTTCCCAGTTCCTATTTTGACGAGAAAGGCTTGGTCAGACAACAATTGGATTCTTTTGATGAGTTTATTCAGATGTCTGTTCAAAGAATTGTGGAAGATGCTCCACCTATAGATCTACAAGCTGAAGCTCAGCATGCAAGTGGAGAAGTTGAAGAACCGGTAAGATGGTTGTTCTAATTAAGTAGCATAAATAGAAGAAGCGTATTGATTTGAAATTTCAGTTCGCTCACCTGGTTTAAAGGTTTTTTAAAAAGTCAGTAGTAGATGTTTTTATACTTAACATCTTCAATCAGCTTGTGATTTATTCTTAGTAATGGAGAGAGGCATTTTTGCAGCTACAGTTAACCCTTGAGCAACAGGGGTTTAACTGCTCGGGTCCACTGATACATGGATTTTTTCATCTTGTAAACTTAAGAGTGTCAATAAATACAATATAGTACTGTAAATGTTATTTTCTTCTTTTTATGATTTTCTTACCAATTTTTTTTTCTAGCTTACTTTATTATAAGAATATAGTATATAGTACATTTAACATACAAAATGTGTTAATCAACTGCTTATGTTATCAGTAAGGTTTCTGGTCAACAGCCAGCTATTAGTTAAGTTTTGGGGGAGTCCAAAGTTATATGCAGACTTCGAGGGGGGTTGGCACCCCAACCTCCATGTTGTTCAAGGGTCAACAGTAATTCAAAACCCAAATCCTATTCAGATAGTAGGTATTTAATAGTTGGGAAGAGGGAACTTAGAAATATGATGAACTACTATAGAAGCAAGTCAGAGTCATATTGCTTCAGAAAACCCTACTGTTTTCTTTTCACAGTATAAGGAATCATAAAAGAAAAAGTATTTGAAGGACTTTTCCCCTTAATTATTTGTTGCATGAAATACATTGTTACAGCAGTGTAAGAAATAATAAAGGAAAATCACCCAAACAAATCAGCCTATTTTAACTTTTCTAAGTTCCTTATAGTCTTTGTTGACACAGGGATATCATTTTATAATCTGGTTTTTCATGAGTGATTGTTAAGAAGTATGTAGTCTAAAGTAATGAATGACTTCTTAGTTTTTCAGAGTCTTGAATGGGCCTTGAGAGACAGAGAAAATTGAAAAACAAAGTAAGGCAGAGAGAGCCCCAGAAATAGACTTAGGTAGAGGGAGAAGTTACTATTTCTAACCAGTTCAGTCCCTGTTTTCTATAGTTAAGCTCCTAATGGCTGATCTGTTATTTTTAGTCTAGTTGGAATGCTACATAGACTTGTGTTAAGAACAAAATAATTGACTCTTCTGGCAATGCTGGAAAAATAGGCATAAAATGTTTTTACACTTAATGCATTTTTTATTATCTTTGCCAAACAAAGGCAGTAACAATGTAACAGCATATTTAAAATGATATTACCATAAGTACTATTGGAGGAAGAGATCCCTGAAGCTGGGGTATCAGAGCTTAGTGGTAAAGATGGGAGGGACTTAAGCTGACCATGAAGGTCAGGATAGAACTTGGCTTAGCAAAGAGTAGATACTTAAGCATTTCAGTAAGAAAATACTTGGTGTATTTGGCTTGGCGTTGGAATGGGGACCACAACAGTATATGATTTTTCATTTGATTTGTTTTTGATAGGTGTAGTGGAAAGTACGATGGGACTAGTTTGTGACAGGCTTTGGATGTCATAGGGAATTGTTGAAAGATTTTCAAAGAATATGTAGTTAGCATTATTTTATAATGCTTACTTTGGAAATGGTGTTTACTTGGGATGGGAAGAGGCTGGAAGCAGATAAAAATTTTGGAATAGCCTACGTTTAGGATAAAAATGTCATAGAAGACTAGGGTAATAGGGAAATAAGGAGTAGATGGATGGCTTTTCTTTGGTTCATTATGATCATCAGTTCTCTTTGCCCTTTACCTATGCCATTTTGGAAAACTTGGCATCAGTAATTTACCCTTACTGGTCTGTTTAGTTGCATCTTTTCTGAGATTTTGTTTAGAGAGAAGTTCACTATCCAATTAGCTCTGGAAAGTTCTCATCTTGTTTTATTGGGCAGTAAATAGATATGTAAGTGAAAACTTTTTTCTGCTGTGGGCTGAGCTATAATCAGCTAAGATTGAAAATTTTTGTCCTTTATTAGAATAATTAGGATTTTTTGCGTATTTAATTCAGGGACTAGGCATATTTTCCCCCCTAATGTTCTACTGATTACATTAGAGCACAGTTCTAATGGTATGAATTTACCTTTTCTTTGTTTTCTGGTAACTTTGTACTTCCATCCCTAACCAAGGAGAGAGCACATGAAACTACATAGATTGTTCATCGAAATACATTTTAACTGTTTGAGCACATGATAGGTGCATAATCTTTATTTACTTGTGGTGTATTGAGTCTCTTTTTGTCTTCTGCCTTAAGAAAGTGATCAAGCGTAAAACTTGACATCTATGGAATATGGATGTTGACTTTGGCAAGTCCTATATTAGTAAAGCGGATTCATTTCCCAGTTTCTAGAGCTTCTACTCAAACTATTAATGTTGTTTAAAATGGAATCATTAAAACTTTTATGGAAAAGAATTATTTATCCACTTCATGTTTTTTGGTTTCATTTCAGCCAAGATATTTGCTGAAGTTTGAACAAATTTACCTCTCCAAGCCTACCCATTGGGAAAGAGATGGTGCTCCTTCACCAATGATGCCAAATGAAGCCAGGTTAAGAAATCTCACGTAAGAAAGATTTTTTTCCCCAGCAGCTAATAGTGAAATACAATTCAGAAAATATAATTTTAACCAGTTGAGAGTTTTAGTAAATACCTTACTGTTACTTAATCGTGATCTACTTTTATTTTCAAAGGTATTCTGCTCCACTTTATGTTGATATAACAAAAACAGTCATTAAAGAAGGTGAAGAACAACTTCAGACTCAGCATCAGAAAACTTTTATAGGAAAAATTCCAATTATGTTGCGTTCAACTTACTGCCTCTTGAATGGCTTAACAGATCGGGATCTTTGTGAGTTAAATGAATGTCCCCTGGATCCTGGTGGCTATTTCATTATTAATGGATCAGAAAAGGTATAATAGCATGATTTTTAAAGAATTACAAAATGATAATTAAGATTTAAATTATGAAAGTTGAAATTAAAAAGTAAACTTTTATACAGAATAACCTGGAAAAGTGGCAGTTGAATTATTTGGGGTCGGGGGTGAGAGTTGAACTTACATAAACCAAAACTTCATTTAGCTATGTATACTACACACTAGAAATTTGGTTTGTTGTTTGAGCATGCCTCTTTCTATGCTGCATTTATGCAAAATGGAGTTTGTAAAATTCCAGAATTGATGTTTTACTGAGCTTATATGATCAGATTAAATTAAGATAACAGATTTCATTCTTTCTACTTCAAGGACCTGTGGATTTTATGGCTGTAACTTTTTTATTGTCCATGTAGGTTCTGATTGCTCAAGAGAAAATGGCAACAAACACAGTCTATGTGTTTGCCAAAAAGGATTCTAAATATGCCTACACAGGAGAGTGTAGGTCATGTCTGGAGAATTCTTCCCGACCCACCAGTACTATTTGGGTTAGCATGCTGGCAAGAGGAGGACAGGTATGGACTGAGATGATATTGTTTGGGTTTATTTGTTTCTGTCTAGTTTTATAATTTTACCAGGCTGCATTCTAGTTAAAAAGCTTTTCTGGAACCTATTATCCGTGTTACATGACAAGCATTGTATTATTTATTTATTCCTGTGTAACAGATTACTCCAGTAGCAACATTTATCATTTTATTCTCTTTAAGTCTGGAATCTGGCTGTGGCTTACTTGGGTGCTCTGGTTGAGTAACTCTCTCAGCCAAGCTGTTTGCCTGGAATGCAGTCATCTTAAAGCTTTTTCACATGGTTATTGAACTGAGAGTCTCAGTTCCTTGCTGGCTGGAAGGCTCTCTCAGTTCCTTGCCGTGTGGATCCCCAACACACAGCAACTGACAACATGGCATACTAATCAGAGAGAGTAATTGAGAAGAGACATAGTGTGCAAGCAAAATAGAAATCACTGCCTTTAGTAAGTTAATCTTGGAAGCAATGTTGTATCCTTTTTGCCATATTCTTTTTCTTATATGTTAGGTTCCCACCCCCTTACTCAAGGTGAGGGAATTGCACAAAGTGATAATAGTAGGCAGGGATATTTGAGAACCATCTTAGAAGCTGCCTACCATGACATGTTACTTAGACTAGTGTAATCTAATGATAGCATTTCTTGTGTATTTATTGTATGCCAATTATGTTACTCAGATTGCTTGATTTAATTTTTGCACCTATCTTGGAAAATAGTTGTAATTAATCTGTGATTTCATGTACATTTTTATTAATATACATGTTAAAATCGTTCAAAAAAGTACAAGAAAGTGTATACTATAAAAAATAGTCTTTGAACCTCAAACTTCTTTGCCAGAGGGAGCTGTTTTTGATAATTTCTTATGAATCAGTCCACAAATAGTATTAATGCAAAAAAATACAAGTAGAAGCATACCATACACACTGTTTGAACTTTGCTGGTAGCCTTAAAAACGTGTTTAGATCAGGACTTGATCATTCTTTTTGAGCTGTGATATTTCTTATGTAGATACATAGGAATTTATAATTTAACTATTTCTCTTTTGGTGGACATTTAGGTTTTCAGTCTTATGCTCTTATAAATAGTTCTGCAGAGTCTAATACCACTTTTTATAAATCTTACAAAGATGAAAAACTTGAAGATTAGAGTTTTAACTGCCTGAATTTAAAGATACATATAGAATAGGTGTTAATTGGAAAGATTTTTACTTGTAAATGGTAGTGGAATGGGGCCCAAGTACAAGTGTTTGGAAAGGATCCCCCCATATGGTTGTGATATACATTCATTGTTGAGAAACATTGGCCAGGATTGGCCAGGGTTATGGAGGGCAGAGATTATGTATTATGTATTAAGGGGATTATCATGACAGCTCTGAGCAAAATGGATTATTTAGAGGCATAGAAAGGAAAATCATTTGGATTTAGTGATAGGTTTGTTATATATAATGTGAGGATGAGTCAGTTAAGATTCTGTGGTTTTTATTCTGAGGTTCTGAATAAAACAGAACTTTCAAGAATTGATTTTTGGAGAGAATTTGGTGAGTTCATATTTAGACAAAAGATTTTGGGGGGTGCATGATGTAGACGTTGTATTTTAAAATTTTGCTTATTCTGAAAAAATCTATGATAACACAAATAATACACCAAATGGAATAATTAAAGGAACAACCAAATGGCAGTTGGAAATATGAGAGCTGAGGGTACAGGAAAAGATCAAAATGAAGATTTGGGTATCATTTATATAAAATTATTACTAAACACCCATAAGAAAAGATTTCTAAGGAAGAAAACCTGACGTAAGAGGAGAAAGATAATAGTAACTGTTATTAGAGGGATCATGCTAATATAGGGTTATGCAGCCAAGAGTTGATATTGAAGGAAAGAAATATTAAAACTGAGAGACCAGGTGTTTCTACGAGATATGACAGTTAAGTTCATGAACTTGCCATCGTGCACTTATGTTGGCAATACTGTACAACTTGGTGAGGTTTCACAACCTTGGTATATCTGTGTCTCACAGCTGTGTTCGTCTCATTGTGTGGCGGTGTCTTGCTGAGTGACATTCGTTATCGTTGTGTGAGTTGTCGTGAGAATGTCAGAGTTTGAATTAGAGCAGCAGACATTTAATTTCTTGTTAAATTTGGCAAGAGTGGAAGTGAAATCAGGGACATGTTAGTCCAAGTTTATGGGGATAATGCCATGAAGAAAACAGCAATGTACAAATGGATTAAACATTTTTCTGAGGGGAAAGCCTCACTGATGAAGAGAGGTCAGGGTAGCTAGTAATGAGCAGAACTGATGAAAACATTGCAAAGATTAGTTGATTTTGCATCAAAATCATCAACTGACTGTGAGAAGCATAGCAGACCAAGTAAATATTGATAAACAGGAAAATCTTAACGAAAAATCTTGGCACGAGAAAGGCATGGGCAAAAATGGTCCCAAAGGAGCTCACTGATGAACAAAAACAAAGGAGAGTTGAAGTTTGCCAAGACCATTTGGAGAGGCAAGACAATGTTTTGGGCCATGTTATTGCTAGTGATGAAACATGGATATACCAGTACAATCCTGGAACAAAGTGACAAAGTGTACAAAGGAAATCAGCCAGTTCTCCATGACCAAAATAATTCCATCAGTCCAAATCAGGAATCAAAACAATGTTGCTAACCTTTTTTGATATCAGAGGGATTGTTCACTACAAATTTGTACCAACTGGATAGACAGTCAATTAAGTTTACTATTTGAAAGTGCTGAAAAGGCTACACAAAAAAGTTAGACAAAAAGGACTTGAACTTTTTGCCAATGATTCATGGCTCTTGCATCACAATGTACCAGCTCACACGGCACTGTCTGTGAGGGAGTTTTTAGCCAGTACACAAATAATTGTATTGATATACCCTCCCTACTCACCTGATCTGGCCCTGAAAGACTTTTTTTTTTTACCTGAAGATAAAGGAAATACTGAAAGGAAGACATTTTGATGTCTTCATCAAAGGTGATCAAGGACATCAAGGGTGATACGATAACAGGTTTGATGGTCATTGCAGAAAAAGAGTTCCAGAATTGCTTTGAAGGGTGGACTAGGTGCTGGCATCCATGCATAGCTCCTCCAGGGGAGTACTTTGAAGGTGACTGTAGTGATAATCAGCAATGAGGTATGTAGCACCTTTTCTAGGACGAGTTCATGCACTTAATTGTCAGACCTCGCATACCACTGTAGGATGGTAACTTTTATTTAATTTGTGTATGTGTGTACAATTAAAGAGAGAGAAATTGGAAAAAAGAACCTTATGTGAAAGAGGCTGTTTGTTTATTCAAGCGAGGAGATCCAGCACAGACTAGCTTTGAGTTAATACTTATTTTTCATTCTGTCCATAGCTTTTTCCACATTTGTCTTATCCATTTTCTCTCTTTTTTACCCCTTATCTATTTCTTTTCTTCCAGAATTTTTTTAAAATTGTTAAATTTATTGGGGTGACATTTGTTAGTAAAAATTACATAGGTTCCAAGTGTACAGTTCTACAATACATTGTCTTTGTGTTGTGTGTTATGTGTTCATCACCCAGAGTCATTTCTCTTACCATCACCATATATTTGAGTCCCACTCCCTTCTCCCCTACCCGCTTTTCCCCCGTACCCTCATATGACCATAATCATTAAACTGTTGATTGTGTCCATGAGTTTTTGTTTCTTTGTTGCTTTCAGCTTTGTATTCCATATATAAGTGAACTCATGGTTCTTGGTTTTTTTTGGTCTGACTTATTTTCCTTTGCATGATGGTCTCAAGGTCCATCCATGTTGTCATAATGACCCTATTTCATCTTTTCATATGGTGAGTAATATTCCATTGTGTATATGTACCATAGCTTCTTTATCCATTCATCTGTCAAAGGACACTTTGGCCGTTTCTATGATTCGTCCACTGTGAACTGTGCTATGATGAACATTGGGGTACATATATCTCTGTGGACTAAGGTTTTCAAATTTTGGGGGTAGGTAATCCAGAAGTGGAATTGCTGGGTCACATGGTAACTCTAGTCTTTATTTTTTGAGGAACCTCCGTACTGTCCTTCATAGTAACTGTATCAATTTGCATTCCTGCTGGCAGTGTATAGGGTTCCTTTTTCTCCACATCCTCTCCAGCACTTGTTATTCCTTGTCTTGTTGATAATAACCATTCTAACAGGTGTGAGGTGGTATCTCATTGTGGTTTTGATTTGCATTTCCCTGATAGCTAATGAGGATGAGCATTTTTTCATATGTCTGCTGGCCATTTGTATGTATGTCTTCCTAGAAGTGTCTGTTCAGGTTCTGCCCATTTTTTTAAATGTTTGTTTTTTTATTGCTGAGTTGTATAAGTTTTTTATATATTTTAGATATTTTATTAGAGGCATTGTTTGCAAATATTTTCTCCCATTTGGTTGGTTGTCTTATTGCTTTGTTGATGGTTTCTTTTGCTGTGTAGAATCTTTTTAGTTTGATATAGCCCCATTCATTTATTTTTGCTTTTACTTCCTTTGCCTTTGAGGTGAGGTTCATAAAATCTTCCCTAAACCCAAGGTTTATAAGTTTAGTACCAATGTTTTCTTGTACACAGTTTATTGTTTTAGGTCTTAAGTGGAGGTCTTTAATCCATTTTGAGTTAATTTGGGTTTATGGTGACAGTGTGCAATTCAGATTCATTCATTTGCATGTGAATTTCCAGTTTTCCCAGGATCATTTACTGAAGAGGCTTTCTGTTCCCCATGGTATATTTTTCGCTCATTTGTCAAAAATTGTCTGATATATCTGGGTTTTTTATTCTGTTCCATGGGTCTGTGTGTTTCTTTATCTGCCAATACCAAGCTGTCTTCGTTATTGACACTTTGTAGTATAGATTGAAATCGGGGAGTTTGATGCCTCCACCCTTATTCTTTTTATGTAAGATTGCTTTGGCGATTCAGGGTCATTTGTGATTCCGTACGATTCTGATGATTCTTTTACCTATTTCTTGAAAGAATGTCTGTGGGATTTTGATGGGAATTGCGTTAAATCTGTATATTGCTTTGGGTAATTTGGCCACTTTACCTACGTTGATTCTTTTTTTTTTTTTTTTTTTTTTTTTTGGTGGGGGGAGGTAGTTGCCTGGCTCAAAATCCAACCCAGGCAGTGGCATTGAGAGCACCGAAGCCTAGCCACTGCTCCACCAGGGAACACCCCCTGCCCCCGCCATGTTGACTCTTAAAATCTATGAACACAGAGTATCTTTCCATTTCTTTGTGTCCTCTCCAATTTCTTTTAGTAGTGTCTTATAGTTTTCAGTATATAAGTCCTTCTTGTTCTTTACTAAGTTTATTCCTAGGTATTATTTTGTTTTTTTGTGATCACAAAAGGTATTGTTTTTCTTTTTTGTTTTATAGGTAGGGTTTTTTTTCTCTTTTATTTTTATTTTTCAATTACATTTGACATACAATATTATATTGGTTTTAGGTGTACAGCATAGTCATGAGACATTTATATAACTTACAAAATCCTTATTCTGATATATCTGGTTCCCATCTGACACTGTAATTTAGTTATTACAGTGTTATTGACTGTATGTGCTATGCTGCACTTTAAATCCCTGTGACTGTTTTATGACTATGAATTTGTACTTCCTGATTTCTTTCCCTTTTTCACTCACCTCTCCCACCCTCCTCCCATCACCCCAACAAATCTAGTACCCATCAGACGCTGCCCATAGTTATTAAACATTATTGCCTATATTCCCAAGTTATATCCTATATCCCCTTAAATATACTTTTTAACCACCACACTGAAGTTCTCAATCTCTTCCCCTTATTTCAACCCCTCCTGCAACCTTCCTCCCATCTGGCAACAAACCAGATGTTTTCTATATCTGTGAATCTGTTCCTGTTCCACTTGTTTATTTTCTTCTTTGGATTTCACCTTTAAGCAAAGTCCACTTGTATCTGTCTTCCTCTGTTTGACACTGCACTCAGTGCGATACCCTTCATGTCTTTTGATTGGAGCTTTTAATCCATTTAAATGGAAGGTAATTATTGATGTGTCCCTATGCCATTTTATTGTTCATAATTTTGCTTCCTCCCCCCATCTTAAAGCGGCCCCTCCAACATTCCTTGTAATACTGGTTTGATGGTGATGAACTCCTTTAGCTTTTTCTTGTCTAAGAAGCTCTTTATTTGTCGTTCGATTCTGAATGATAGCCTTGCTGGGTAGAGTAATCTTGTTTGTAGTTCCTTGCTGTTGATCACCTTGAATATTATCTGCCACTTCCTCCTGGCCTGCAAAGTTTCTATTGAGAAATCTGACAATCTTATGGGAGCTCCCTTATAAGTAACTAGTAGCTTTTCTCTTGCTACTTTCAGTATTCTTTGTCTTTAACCTTTGCCATTTTAATTATAATGTTTCTTGGTGTGGGCCTATTTGGTTTTATCTTGTTTGGGACTCTGTGCTTTCTAGGGTTATATGTCTCTTTCCCTCTCCAGGTTAGGGAAGTTTTCAGTCATTATTTCTTTAAATAGTTTCTCAATTCCTTACTTTCTCTCTTCTGGTACTCTTATGATGTGAATGTTATTGCACTTGGTGTTATTCCAGAGGCCTCTTAAACTATCCTTACTTTTTTGGATTTTTTCTTTTTGCTGTTCTGACTGGATGTTTTCTGTTACCTTGTCTTCCACTTCGCTGATTCGATCCTTTGCTCCATCTAGTCTGCTTATGATTCCTTCTGTTGCATTCTGGATTTCAATTGTAGTAGTCTTCATTTCTGACTGGTCCTTTTTTATGGTTTCTGTGTCCTTCTTTATGCTTGCTATCTCTCTGTTGAAGTTTTCACCACGTTCTTTGAGCTTCCTTAAAATCATCATTTTGAGCTCTGTATCTGATGGGTTGCTTGCCTCCATCTTGTTTAGGTCTTCTTCTGGAATTTTCTGCTGTTCTTTAATTTGGGATGTATTTTTTGTTTTCTCATTTTAGATACCTGTCTGTATTTGTTTCTATGTCTTAGATGGATGTGCTGCATCTCCTAGTATTGCTGGATAGCCTTATGTAGTAGGTGCCCTGTGGGGCCCTGGCACTGCCTTCCTGTCACCTGTGCTGGTTGCTTCTGCAGATTCTGGTTTGATGCCAGGACTGTGTCTAGAGCTACTCAGCAAGTCTCAGAGCACACCAATGCCAGATTGCCACCAACCTGGGGCCTGCGGACTTAAATAGATTTCCAAGGAAGTTTGCAATGTAGGTAGGGCTGGCTGCTCACTAGAGAAAGTTGCCTCTGACATTGGGAGTTAGCTGAAGAGGGGTTTCAGTCAGTCAGCAGGGTGGAATGAGTAAAGTTCCACAGACGAATCAGGTTCAGATTTGGCCGTGTGGGGCTGGGCACAACACAGCAAAGATGGTGCCCAGTAGATGGCTGCATGGGAGAAGGGTGAACCAAGGGTGACTCCAGCCCTCACTCCAAAGCCACATACTTCAGTCTGCACCCCATATACCTCCAATGCCCCCCTCAGTCACCATCCCTCTGCCGGAGCCCAGGGTGAGTACCTGTGAGTGATGAGTCTGCACAGGTACTTTAAGAGGACGTCTGGGTTTCCTGGAGTCTTCCATTCCAACCACACAGTGTGAGTCCTCACTGATTTTCACTGAGATGTTGGGGGCTCCTCTTCCCAGTACCAGCGCTCCAGGCTAGGAAGCTTGTTAAGGGACTGGGGTCCCTTGCTCATCTGAGGGGAACCTCTGTAGCTAAGATAACCCTCCTAATTCTCTATAGCCACTGGAGGTTTGGCTCCTTTCGCCTCTGCGCCCCTCCTACCTGTCTCTCCATGACCACCTCTTTTTTCTATCCTCAGTAAAGCTTCTGTTAAGCTAGACTTCAGATGGTTCTCCATGTTGGTTGTTCAGTAATTTAGTTGTAATTTTAATGTGTTCATGGAACAAAGCAGGTGTAGTGTTTACCTACTACTCCATCTTGGAACTCCCTGTTTTTTTTTTTAAATTATTTTTTCTGAAGTTGCATTGTTGGTCTGTAGAAATTAATTTTTGAACATTTTATATCCTGCACCTTTTTTAATTTATTATTTTAAATAATTTTTTGGTGGAGAATTTTCTATGTAAAGGATCATGTCATCTGCAAAAAGTGACAGTTTAACTTCTCTTCCAATTTGGATGCTTTTTATTACTTTCTTTTGCTTGAGTGCTCTGACTAGAACTTCCAGTGCTATATTGACTATCAGTGGTGACAGGGAGCATCTTGTTCCTGATTTTAGGAGAATAGGCTTTAGCTTTTCCTCATCCAGTATGATGCTAGCTGAGGGTTTGTCACATATGGTCTTTATTATGTTGAGGTACTTTCCTTCTATACCCTTTTCATTTAATGTTTTGATCACAAATAGATGTATCTTGTCAAGTGCTTTTTCTGCATTAGTTAATATAATCATATGTTTTTATCTTTTAGTTTGTTTATGTAGTGTGTCACATTGAATGATTTGCGTATATTGAACCATCCTTGTGGTCATGGAATGAATCCCACTTGATCGTGGTATACTTTTCAATGCATTGTTGTGTTCTGTTTGCTAGCATTTTGTTTAGGATTTTTGCGTCTGTGTTCTTCAGATATTGGTCTACAGTTTTCTTTTTTTGTGTGTTACCTTTACCAGGCTTTAGTATAAGGGTTATGTTGGCCTCATGGAATGAGTTGAAAAGTATTGGCTCTTCAGTTTTTTGGAAGAGTTTGAGGAGTATAGGCATTAGTTCTTCTTTGAATGCTTGATAAAAACTCATTGGTGAAATCATCTGATCCAGAGTTTTTGCCTTTGGGGAGGTTTTGGGTGATTGTTTAAATTTCATTACTGTTGATTGGTCTGTTTAGATTTTCCAGTTCTTGGTTCAGTCTAGGTAGACTATATGGTTCTAGAAACTTGTCCATTTCTTCAAGGTTAAATTGGGTGGCATATAGTCCTTCATAATATTTTCACAGATTTTTTGTATTTCTGTAGTATCACTGGTAATTTCTCCCCTTTCATTTCTAATTTTGGTTATTTGTGTTTTTTCTTTTTGCCCTTTGTTGAGCCTATAGCCAGGGGTTTGTCAATCAGTGATTTTTTTCAAAGAACCAGCTCTTCATTGCATTAATTTTCTCTGTTGCTTTTCTGCTCTCTATTTCAATTAGGTTGCTCTAATTTTTATTATTTCATTCATTCTGCTGATTTTGGGCTTTTTTTTCTTCTTTTTCTAGGTCTTTAAGATGGGATGTTAGGTTGTTTACTTGTTATTGAGATAGGTCTGTAATGATAGAAATTTCTTTCTTATTGTTGCTTTCACTGCATCCCAGTAATTTTGATATGTTGTAGTTTCATTGTCTTTAGTTTTTTAATCTCTTACTTCTTTTTTGATCCAGTAATTTTTTAGTAACATGTTGTTGATCTCCAATTTCAATGCTTTGTGGTCTGAGAATATGCTTTGTACGATTCCAGTTTTTTTTTATTTGCTGAGGCTAATTTTTATTCCAGCATATTGTCTATCCTTGGGAATGTTCCATGTGCACTACAGTAGAAGGTAATAGTCTTGTGTTGTAGGATGGAGTGTCCTGTAAATGTCAATTATGTTCAGTTGTTGTATCATTTAGAGCTGATATTTCTTTATTAATTTTCAGTGTGGATGGTTTTTCCATAGCTGTCAAGAGGGTGTTTAGGTAGGTCCCCTAGTATAATTGTGTTTTTGTCAGTTTCTCCTTTTAGATCTGTAAGTAGTTGATTTATAAATTTTGATGCTTCCTTATTGAGGACTTCCAGAGGTTTGTTTTTTGTTTGGTTTTGTTTTTTTGTTTGTTTGTTTGTTTTTGGTGAGTGAAGAGGGTGAGGGGTCAGTGTTCATATTCTTTTGCAGCCAAAAGTCATTTCCAAATACATTATTGGGAAATTCGGAGAGAATCTTGGCAGGCAGATAGTAGAGAATGGAAGTTTTCTAAATGACCAGCCTATCCATTAGTAAATATATTCCAGGGGTTTTGAAAAAAAGCTATAGGATGTTCCTTAGAGTATGAGAGGTGTTCTTCTTTTGAAATAAGTATAATGAACATGTATATATAATGGGTCTCATGATGTTTTTAAATGGCTATGATCTTTTTGTACTCATATGCTAATGATGCTTTATTTTTCTAGGGTGCAAAAAAGAGTGCTATTGGTCAGCGCATTGTGGCAACTCTACCATATATCAAGCAAGAAGTTCCCATCATTATTGTGTTCAGAGCATTAGGTTTTGTGTCTGACAGAGATATTTTAGAGCATATTATTTATGATTTTGAAGATCCAGAGATGATGGAAATGGTAATGTAGTTATAGTGTTTTATAAGAGGTTTAAAGTTACTGACTATTGCTAATCTTATAACATAGTAGAAAGCTGTTGTGAAGAGCAATTTACTTGTCACAAATCCCATGACATTTACTGTGTAGCGACAGCCTTCAGTCCTGCCTCCAGTTCTTTTCCTGACAAATCTGTAAATGGAAATGAAAACTGGAGGCACACTTAGTTCATTGACAGCAGCAAGAAGAAACAGTAGTAAGGAAAATCATAAAAGCATACCAGTTGGTACAATTTATAAAAAGGGAAAAGGAGTAGTTTATATATTTTTTATTTTATGTTTTTATTTTGAAATGATTTTAAAGTTACAGAAACTTGTAAAGAACTTTTATATACTCTTCACCCAGATTCACCAGTGGCCTTTGCCACATTTGCTTTAGCTTTCTCTTTATCTATATACACATTATTTTTTTCTGAACCATTTGGGAGAGTGTTTCAGGCATCAAACCCTTTACTCCTAAATACCTCAGTGTACACTTGTATTTTCTAAGAAACAGGACTTACATAATCATAGTATAATTATCAAAATCAGATATTTCACTTAGGTGTAATTCTAATAACAGATCTTATTCAGGTTTTTGGCAGTTGTCTTGATGATGTCCTTAATGGTATTTTTTTTTTTCTGGTTTAGAGTTCAATCCAGGATCATGTTGTTTTTATGTCTCTTAAGTATCTTTTAATTTTTTTCTCAACTTTCCCCTGTTTTGTAACATTGAAATTTTTGGAGAGGATGGGTAATTTATTTTGTAGAATTTCCCTCAATTTGGGCTTTTCTGACATTTCCTCATGATTAGATTAAATTTATGCATTTTTGGAAGGGAAATATAGAAATAATATTGTGTGCTTCCCAGTGCATTGCATCAGAAGTCACATGATGTCATTTTGTCCCATTATTGGTAATGTTAACTCCACAGTGGTGTCTGTTCTTCTACTGTAAATTTGGTATTTTTGTGAGAAGGTTCTTTGAAAGTCTAAATATCCATTTCCTTAATAGTCTTTTCCATTGATGATCCTTGTCTCAGTAAATAGTACTTGATAATTTTAAAGTTGTCCCAACTTGTCCAAAGACTTTAAGACTACAGAGAAATAAGGCAAAATGCAGGCTGACAGAGTTAGAAAGTGGAATACATTTTAGTTATTAGAGTATTTATTGATACAGTTTCATGACAAAAATGAGTTATGATTCGATTTTACTTTAAGCTTTTACCAGTAGTCTTTTGCTTTTTAAAAAACTACTTAAAGATAATAGTATTTAAAAGAAAAGATAATGTTATCTTTTCTCCAGAAGGCATTCCAGTTGATTCAAACTGGAATTTTCTTAGTAAAGTGAAGTACCTTATTTGCTTTATGTCTTTTTGAAAATTAGTTTTTTCCTTCAGCTCTTATGAAGTTTAGGTCAGTTTTTATAAGTCTGTGAGTTAAGTATTTACTGTGCAAAAGTGCATTAATATTTTTCTTCTGAAAATATATCATTATTGTTAATTCTTTTTCCAAATCCATATTAACCTTAACAAAACAGTTTTGTAACAACAATAACAATTTCCTTTAAAAAGATTACTTTCCTTAACAGTACTGTGGCCTCACTTTGAATGGTTTGCATGACCTTTTTCTGATCTTTGATTCCATGATTAGAATTTGGATATTTAAACTTGTGGATCAGTGATAAATAGACATAGGAAATTAAAGGCAGGAAATACATATCAATATATATAATAGGATTTAAAATGTATTTACAGAGACCAGAGTTAATAAATGTTATTCCTCCTCTCTCATATTCATTATTGTGTAAAATTGGAACTTTGAGAATGTTGAAACTGGAGTGGAATTTAGAGATTATTTTATTTAGTCCCTTTGTAGATGAGTAAACTGATTCATGTCTGCTCAGAGACCACAGCTAGTTGGTAGCAGGTATGGAATGCTGTTCTCTATACCAGTGTCTTTAAGAGGTTCTCCTTTATGAAACACTGAGTGGTTTTATTTGTAGGATAGAAACCTCTTAAGCCAAGGCTGAAAGCAGTCTGGCACATTTATTCATTTGTAGCTTAGTCAAATTTTTAATTTGACTATTTAAACTTATTTAAATTGATTTTAGATATGTGGAAGGAACTTTGTTTCACCATTGTTTATTAAAATGTAAAAAACAAAAAAGAAACACTGTTCTTTTTATAATGGGATTATTCATGTTTTTCCAGAAAGTGTAATTATGCTGATGAGTGGATTTTGTCAGAGATTTCTAGATCTCCCAAAGTTCTGTTTTTGATTTCCTTGATTTTCTAAAAATATTTGCATAATCGATTAGGGTCAGAGATATTTAACATGTTATAAATTGACAGTTGACTCATTCTTAAGGTGCAGATATGAATTTCAAACTAACTTTCATTTAAATTATTTGACAGGTTAAACCTTCTCTTGATGAAGCGTTTGTCATCCAAGAACAGAACGTTGCACTAAATTTCATTGGCTCAAGAGGGGCAAAGCCTGGTGTCACTAAAGAGAAAAGAATTAAATATGCAAAAGAAGTCTTACAAAAAGAAATGCTTCCTCATGTTGGTGTCAGTGATTTTTGTGAGACTAAAAAAGCTTATTTCTTGGGGTATGTTAAGTTTTATTGTTTTAAGTTCTTTGCAAAATATATAGTTGAAATAAAGTTTTTCTTAAAGTGAAAAATGCCCAAATCAGTATTTTTAATATATGATTTTTAGAAAGCCAGAATCACAAGTTTTTTTCTCATGCATCCCTCTCCTCTCTCTTTTTTTTAAGGTACATGGTTCATAGATTGCTTCTGGCAGCTTTGGGTAGAAGAGAATTAGATGACAGAGATCACTATGGGAACAAAAGATTGGATCTTGCTGGGCCACTACTTGCATTCTTATTTAGAGGGTAAGGAATTACAGAATTACAGAATTGTTAAAAGCAGCACGATTTCACTTTAGATTGGCCACTGTACATGAAGGTGCTAAACAATCTTGGCATCCATATTGGGTATATGTAAGTTAGCTACATTTTCTCTGCTGCTTGTCCAGATTTAGTTCTGCTTCATGTCTGAGAATTTTGTTTGTGATGACAATTTATTATAGTCCTTGTTTACATTTTTAAATTTCTCTATTAGCTTTACAAAGTATTTAAGAAAATAAATTATCGCCTTGATTTTCTGAGAGCTGATACTGGGATTTTTATTAGTCCTGCTTTTGCATTTTATAAAAACATAAAAGCTGGAGGGAAATGTATCAAAATAAGAGCAGTGGTTGTCTCACAGTATTGGGTTTGTATGTGATTTTTATTTTATTCTTGATAATGGTTTTATATTTTCCATATTATCTGTAATGAATATATACTTTTATAATTATAAAAAAGTTATTTAAAATTGTAGATAATTTAATAAAAATAAAATAATATTAGCAATGTTTTGTGCGTGTTCTGTATTTAGTGTGTTGTAAATCGGTGTTTTTCAGCTTTTTTTGGTGGCGGGGGTAGCTCCCTGGCTGGGAATTGAACCCAGGCTGCAGTGTTGAGAGCACCGAAGCCTAGCCACTACACCATCAGGGAACTTTTTCAGCTTTTTTAAAATCAACTTTTTAAGAAAGCTTTTTTGACTTTTTTTTTCCTTAATTGCTCTCCTCATGTATGTTTATGTACTGTATGTACACCTGTGCTTTATACATAAAAAGAGTAATGACACCACCTCTCTGACCACTTTTCACCCCCTTGTGGACAATATTGTCCCTGTTGAAAATGCATGCTCTAGACCTTTACATGTGTAAAACAATGCTATTTTATTTGGCAGCATGTTTAAGAATTTGCTTAAAGAAGTACGGATCTATGCACAGAAGTTTATTGATCGAGGAAAGGATTTTAACTTGGAGTTGGCAATTAAAACGAGGATTATATCTGATGGCCTAAAATATTCTTTAGCTACTGGAAACTGGGGTGACCAAAAGAAAGCTCATCAAGCCAGAGCTGGAGTATCTCAGGTAAGAATTGACTATAGCCTTGCTAAGAAAATATTAGGAGACTGATACTAACACGTTCTTTCATTCATTGAAAGTAAATTATTTTGCTTTATTTTTCCCCTTTGTCAGATGTAAAACACTGGTGGATTTGAATTATGAAAATGAAATTTTTCTTAAACTAGCTGTTAGCATTACTAAGAGAGACTTAAGGTTTGGGCTGACATCAAGATAGTTAATAAATTAGAATAGCTCTTTGGGAGGTGAAATAGTCCATGTTAGTGAAATTTTCATGTCTTAAAAACTCCATATTAGAAGCTGACTGACAGAATAAGTGGTCATCCCCTTCCTTTGTTGTAAAATATAGTACTTTTAACACTGATTTCTGTGTGTTGGCTTGTTGTTTGTGTAGTAACTGCAGTGGCTACTCTGAAATGGAATAATCGGGACTGTCTCACTAGGCAATTTAATTTTTAAATTTTTTTCTGTTTACTTTACATGTAAGATTGAAAATCTATGTATAGGTCTAGTTTTATAGAATTTTTTTTTGGCGGGGGGTGAATCTCCTTTTTGCTTTTTTTTTAATTAGCCTATACCAGCTTCACCTGATTAATTCATCATACAGACACCAACGTCAAGCTCCTATTCTAGAAACTCATACCCTGAGAAGTTCTAGGAGACTACTTATAGCAAAGTTAAATTTCTACTTCCTTTTAATGTACTAAGAATTTGTTGAGTATCCTTGGTTTTTGTGATGCTGGACTCACAGACATGAATGAGATTCTATTCTAGCTCTCAGGGAACTCACCATGTATCAGAGGAACAAGATTCACCCATGTACAGCTCACTGTGTGGTGAACTGCATTATGATAAATGCCATGTTGCCAGTTCAGTTCAGTGAATGGTGATTGGGTCTTATGATGTGCGAGGCACTTTGCCACACTTTGGATGTGCAAAGGTGAATAAAACATGATCCCTAATCTTTATAGTTTATAGTCTGTACTCAAACCTAGATGTAAATAGATAGTTACAACATGATACAGTAAGTATTATTAATATAATGAGAGATATGCATAACCGCTTTGTGGGGATGCTGGAGTAAGGCATTTTGCATAGCCTGAGAGGGTAAGAAGTCTTTCTTGCCTTTTTTGTGGGTGTGTGGGGGTAGTTTCCTGGCTGGGAATCGAATCCAGGCTGCGGCGTTGAGAGCGCTGAAGCCTAGCCACTGCACCACCAGGGAACCCCCAAGAAGTCTTTCTTGAGCTGAATCTTGAAGGGTAATTGGGAAATAGTCCAGGCCTGGAGAGGTGTGTAGAACCAGTGACTCACAGAAAAAGTGGAGAAAATATTTTGATATCCCGAATAAAGGGATGGAGGGAGGAAAGAGCATATGTATGTGTGAGGAGTTAGAGCAGTTTAATGTTTTCAAATGAAAGCGAGAGAATTAGGAACATGGGATTGGAAAGGGGAGCTGCGAACAGCTCATAGAGAGAGTGATGTGTTCATTTTTGTTTTTTAGGTGGATCCATAGTAATTGGCAGTGAGGAGAAAAGATTTGAGAAGGGTGCAATTGGTGGCAGAAGTTTGTTGCAACAGGCTGGGTGAAAAATAATTAGGGCCTAGACTAGAGCAGTGTTGTGGAGATGCAGAGTGGAGTCAAATTTGAAAACATTTAGGAAGCAGGTTTTGTGAGACTTTGTGATTGATTTGTTGAATGATGGAAAACTCCCTACAGTGCAGAGAAGAGAACAGTTCTTCGTGGAGGTGGGTCTGATGGCTTTTATAGAGGTGGTAACATTTCACCAGGCAGAGCAGAATGGGGAAGTGCATTCCATCTGTGGCAATAGTGTGGTCAAAGGTATAGAAGTGAGGAGTTTTGCTAATTTTAATAGAGTCGGGAGACTGATCGGGGAGAAGAACTTCAATGTCACACTCCGCTGTAGTTGATGGGGACCTGTTAAAATTTATTAAATGGGTGGGTGATGTGAACATAACTATTTTGGAGGGGACATTGGTGTTGGCAGTATTATAGGGAAGAGATAAAGGGGCTGCTGTATTGCTGTGACATTGAGAATGGAGTGAGGTGGAGTTTTTTAAGAAAATTTGAAAATAGAATTGACAGGATGTGTTAATGATGTGTGAAAGGAGAAAGTCAGAGGCAGAAATTATTTTGAGAGTTCTGGATTGGGATATAAAAAAAGCGTGATGCCATTAACTATGACAGAGACTGAGTAAAAGGATGGAGGTTTGCGTTGTAGGGTTAGGGAAGATGGTGATTTGTTACTATGTATATTTAGCTTGTGTTGCTTGCTTTATATCACTCTAAATATTACCTTTCTTGTAAGCATTACCTTGCTTAATATTCTATAAGTATTGAATATCCTTGTTGGATTCAGAGGCCTCAGCTTAGAAAAAGTACTGGTATGGATTGGTGATGTCTGCTATGGTCAGATGAATGTGAGTTGATAGCATTTAACACTTCTTGAGTGCCTGATGTATGCCAGGTACTACTCTTCTAGGTACTAGGATACAATAGAGCACAAAAGAAAGAAATAAAATCTCCACCCCTGTGGAAATAATGTCCTACTGGTTGGGGACAGACCATAAAGAAAACATTTGTGTGGTGTGTTAGATGTATACATCACACATTTGCCATTCTTGTTATAAGGGATAGTTAAATTTTGGAAGTCATGAGAGTGAACGAGATTATCCAGGGAAAGAATTGAGAAAGAAGGTATGGGAACAGTGTTAACACTCATTGGATTGTATGTAAAGGTGTGACTTTGCCTCATTCTAGTATTTGCCAAAAATGCAATAGTGTAAGTAACAGAATGCCCAGACTTTAAAGATTTGCCATTGTTTTCTAGGTATTAAACCGCCTGACTTTTGCATCTACTCTTTCTCATCTGCGTCGTTTAAATTCTCCTATCGGCAGAGATGGCAAGCTAGCAAAACCAAGACAGTTGCATAATACGTTGTGGGGAATGGTGTGTCCCGCTGAGACCCCAGAGGTAATGCGTTAGAATTTATGTTTAGAACAAAAAGTTCACCAGTAATTATGTAGGGTATAATTACTTTCAGAAATGGATTTTTCTTTAACTGTGCAGTGTGGTATAGAACTAAGATATTATTTATAATTTTGTTCTTAGAAAGTAAGAGTAAGTCCTGAAATCAAATTTAAGAAAAAATACTTATGGAAGATAATTTTGATAGACATGTTTAAGTCATAACACTTTCTTTATTATTCCAAGGGCCATGCTGTAGGACTTGTGAAGAACTTAGCTTTGATGGCCTATATTTCAGTTGGATCTCAACCTTCTCCAATTCTGGAGTTTTTAGAAGAATGGAGTATGGAAAATTTAGAAGAAATTTCTCCTGCAGCTATTGCTGAGTGTGTATAGATGCAATTATTTCTTAAAGCTATTGTTATTCTTTTGTTGTAGCCTAGTATAGAGTTACTAAGTGCAGAATGCTTTTGATTTTATATTTTAGTGCAACCAAGATTTTTGTTAATGGCTGTTGGGTTGGAATACATAAAGATCCTGAACAACTTATGAACACTCTAAGGAAATTGCGGCGTCAGATGGACATCATTGTGTCTGAAGTAAGCGTCTTTAACTAACTAAGAGGGCATGATCTGTGGGACTCCAGGCAAGGAATAAGATTAGATAGAGAAAATTATCTTTGCATTGGCATCTTTCTTTAACTGGTTTCCCTTGAGTTGTAAAGTACATGGTCAAAAGACTAGGTGATGTTTTGCGCTTAATTTAATTAGTGTGAGGTATTGCTTGCCTTAGTGCTTTATACGTATACATCTAAAACTTTGACATGTAATTTAAGTTATGCGATTATATTTTAGAACACAAATTGTATTTTAAAGTAAAAGGAATTCTTTTGAGGATCTTTTTATAAAGTTGACAACAGTGCTTTTAAAAAGGGAATAATCATCTCAGATCCTTTGAATCCAGAGTTCATTCATAAAAATGTCATACACCTCTAATAGATGCTCTTATATTTACATGGATATTGAAATGCTTTGGGATAAGGATGGATTTTTTTAATCATTAAAATATAGTATGGTATTTTAATATAGTATAAAAATTATTACTCCCCAAAATAGGGCTTTTGCTTTTTGTGTATGACTCAGGGTTTTGATTCTCCCAAATCTACCCTTGGGGTCTGTCTAGGTAAAAGTGGGTTTGGAGGGAAACTAATACACTTAAGGCAGTAGCTTGCCTCCTTTCTGCCTAGCCAAGCAGAGGAGAGAGTTCGGTTTCTCCAGACCCGTTAACAGATCCTGGGTTTTGATCTGAAGTATTTGTGCTCCCAGTCCCTCATTCTTCCACAAAAACAAGCCGTAGAAAGAAGGATGTGCTTATTACTTTTTTCAAGTAAATCTCGCTTATTCTGCAAAAATATTAACTCTCCTCTCCTTCAGGATATTTACTTGACACCCCTCCCCCCAAATTTGATTTGGATCAGAGGTTGGCAAACATTTTCCACAAAGGGCCAGATATTTAATATTTGAGACTTAACTATACAATGTCTGTTGTGTATTCAACCCTACCTACTCTTGTAGTGAAAAGCAGCTATATACAGTATGAAAACCAATAAAACTTTATTTACAAAAACAAATAGGTGAGAGTAGATTTGGCTTGCAGGCTGTTCACTGACTGCCTAATTTAGATCTCTGTGACTAGAGCAGTTAATTTTATTTATTTATTTATTTATTTATTTTTGCTTTTTGGTATGTGGGTAGCTCCCTGACTGGGAATCGAACTCATGCCGCAGCACTGACAGCGCCAACGCCAAAGCCTTACGCCACTACATCACCAGGGAACTCCCTAGAGTAGTTAATTGGTAGCATATTTACTTAAATAATTTTGACAGAATACTTATACCATATAGTAACTATTGATTTATTTGCCTGCCTCACTACACGATTAACTCCTCAGAGACAGAGAACATGTCTCCTCACATTGTTTGTGTTTTCAGCTCTGAACTTGGTTCCTGACATATAGTAGACATTGAGTCTTTGTTGAACATTATAAATGGACCTGTGTCCTTGGACTAGACACTGTAATCTCCTATTGGAAAGTTATGTTAGGAGCCTCTAAGTGGGAGAAGAGTGTATATTTTTCAGAAGGACTATAGAATTTTTTCTTTTCCTTCATATTTTCTGATAACCAGAGGTTCTTGTTTTACCTGTTTCTGATTTTATTCATCTGTTGGACATACTAGCTTTCCTTTTGGTAGTCCTGTCTAGACTAAAGAACACCTGTTACCTTTGGAACACAGATACTGTTTGGCCTTTAAGGAGACACAGCTCAATGTATGTCCTCCTGTTAAAATAATAGAGCTGTACTCTATTAGGAATTCTCTTAAGATGCAAGGGAATGCATTTGAAAACATTGCCTTGAGAATGCCATTCATGGTCTTTTTGACACAGACACAGTGTTTCTCCTCTGATTGTTTCTAAAACAGAAAAAGGGCTAAGAATGTGGAAAAAAATTTTTTTTCTTGGCTTTGACTCTAATTTTGGAGAACTTCATGTTTTTCGATAAAGGTTTTATGAGTTAACTATTGTTTTTAAACAAGTACTTTAGATCTTTCCCTTTCATAAATAAACCCAATCTTTTCTCTAATAAAAGTATCCAGATGTGATTTCATTTTTTTCAAATACTTTTGTGTAGAAATGCCAATCTATTTTTCCATTTCCCAACTCATTGGCAATTCATTTTGTAGGTGACTTCCAGGGTTATGTATTAGACAATCTAGACAATGCACTTGAAATTATTATTTTCTTGTTTTACATATTTCTGTATATATAAGAACTTCAAATTCTGTGCTTTTAATAATTACATTCTTTCTTGCAAGTTTTCCCAAAGTATTTTTGGTATTTCTTAAGAATATATTTTTTAGCACTGTTCGGTAGAAATATAATGTGAGCTACATATGCAATTTAAAATTTTCTAATAGCTGTATTATAAAATTAAAAATACGATGAAAATAATTTTGATAATGTATAATCATTATAAATACAGTAGACTCTCAGTTAATCAGTGCCAATGGAGATTGGTAGATAGTAGATAAATGTAAGAAGACTCTCTGTTAACTGGAGCTCAACCAGCCGGCACTCTGAGGGAACCAGCAAAAAGTTTATGCCGGTTGCTTGGGAATTTTGTCTCTTGCTTGAGTTCCAGTTAATAGAGAGTTTACTGTATTATTAATGAAAAAAATTTTTACATTTTTTTTTTTCTGGTACTGTCTTTGAAATCCAGTGTGTGGTTTACAGCATATCTCAGTTCAGAATGGTAACTTTTCAAGTGCTTAGTAGTGACATGTGTCTCAGAACTACTGTAGTGGACAGCTAGACTGTAAGCTATTTGTCTGATGGGTGAGTGTGAGAAGTCATGCTTATTAATGGGAACATAGGATCAAGGCAAAGTGATACAAGCCTGGTTATTGAAGTGTTACAGAGTGAAGTATATGTGATTATCAAAGAGGCAAAAGAAGAAATTGTCGTTTAATAGTGTTTGTGATACTAAAAATATATTTCCATTTTACTTTATCTTGCATGACACTGTTACCAAATGTTGTGGTCCAGTTCTATAAATACCAAGGTTAGATATTTATTCTCTATAAAATCTTAAATTATACCTAGGTTTTTAGTATATTGAACTATGATAAAGTAAGATTTGTCCATATTTGACAATTGGGTGCTCTAAAAATTTATTTGGTGTTTTATTGTATTTTTAGCTAAGCCTCAATGAAACAGAAAATAAAAGTTCATGAGACTGTTGTGTCTCTCTATTTCTAGGTGTCTATGATCAGAGACATTCGAGAGAGGGAGATTCGGATCTATACAGATGCAGGCCGTATTTGTAGACCACTTCTGATTGTGGAAAAACAAAAGTTACTTTTGAAGAAGAGACATATTGATCAATTAAAAGAGAGAGAATATAACAACTACAGGTAAATACATGGAGTGCGAAAAAATCGAGATATAATTCACATATCATAAAATTAATGCTTTTAAAGTATATAAATCAGTGGTTTTTCATGGTTTCACAAGATTGTGCAACCAACCATTAGTACTGTCTAACTCTAGACCATTTTTATTGTCCCCAAAAGAAACTTTGTACTTATTAGCAGTCACTTTTTTGTTGATGTCATCAGGTAAGTGATGTATAGGGTTTTAAGCCTAAGTCTTTATGACATGTTAAAGTCTACTACTAGACTTTATTATATTATTATATTATTTATATAATAATAAAAAACTAATAAATACATAGCATATAATAAAACCTAAACAGTATGATGAATTTAATAAAAAGATCAACTTGCTTTAATATTTATTTTTAGTAATATATGACTATTTTAATTATAAAAAATTGTAACAATTCGTGTAATAAAAATATATATGGTAAATGCCCCCAATTCATATTCTCCTCTTCAAAAGTAAATACTGTTAACAGTTGGGTATATATTCCTTCAGACCTTATTCTATGTATTATATACTCACCCCTTGCCACCACAAGTAGTTTCTTTAGAACAAAGTAAATCAAACTAATAATAGTTACATTCATCAACTTGGCTTTTTTCCACTCTTAACAATAATAATGCTTATTTTGGAAGTCTTTCTATATCAGTACAATAGATACAGGAATATTCTTTGTTAAGTAGGGTACCTAGTTAGTTAAAATAGTTCAGGAAATGGGGAAATTAGTGAATTCTTCTTTTTTAGTTGGCAGGACCTTGTGGCCAGTGGCGTAGTAGAATATATTGATACTTTAGAAGAAGAAACAGTGATGCTTGCAATGACTCCAGATGATTTACAGGAGAAAGAAGTAGCTTACTGTTCCACGTATACACACTGCGAGATTCATCCATCAATGATTCTTGGTGTCTGTGCATCTATTATTCCCTTTCCTGATCATAACCAGGTTTGTAGCTGTTTTTACCTTCTGATTTGTGAGAAATGGAAGGAAGTAGAATAAAAGTTAGAGGTTAGCCTGTAGTTTTTAAAGAAAAGCTTTTCAATGAAAAGGCTAGAACTAGAGAACCAGCATTTAACATGCTTATTTGTGTTTCACCATTAAGAGCCATAAATAATTATTGCAAACATTAATACTTATGTACCAGAAAAAAACAAACTTACCAACCATATTTCTGATTTATGTAGTACCCTGTAGTGTCTGTTCCTTTAGAAATACATTTTCATTGATTCTGCTTTTCACTTCTACCTTTAGTCCCCTAGAAACACATACCAATCTGCTATGGGTAAGCAAGCAATGGGAGTTTATATCACCAACTTCCACGTTCGTATGGATACATTGGCTCATGTTCTCTACTATCCTCAAAAACCACTTGTGACTACACGGTCTATGGAATATCTGCGATTTAGAGAGCTGCCTGCAGGTATATTCGGTTTTGTTGTACATTTTTTAAGATACTGCTGCAAGTATGCTTAAGGCACTTCTCTGGGTGCTTGGGAAGGTTAATAAAATGCATACGACACAGTCTGTTTTCATGGAATTTATCATGTGAGAAATGGGAGCACAATGAAATAGAAAGGTAGGTATGGGGAGAGTGTTATGATGGAGGTGCAGGTTTCTTTGGAAGCACAGAGTGAAGGAAATGGTTGTTTCCTATTGGATGTCAAGAGCCAGTTTCATGGGAGAGCTAGCATTTTAAACTGAAGTTAATGAAAGGGTATTCGAATTTGAGAGATGGGTTGAGCAAGCCTCGATGCGTGAATACATGAGATACGGGAACAGTCAGTAGTCATGTCAGTTTAGTATGACTGGAAGGTGAATGCATGTGAGTAAAGCTTGGTCTCATAGTATGGAGGAGAGCAGGTTGAATTTCATTTTGAGAATGTAGACCATTCAGCATTTTTGAGCAAGAAAGTAATACAGTTAGAAAATTTTTTAGGAGTATCATTCTGGCAGTTGTATAAGGGGTAGAGTCAGATGCGGTATCAGCAGGGAGATAATTTAGAGGTTTTTGCAGTGGTCTAAGTGAGAAATGGTAAGGTCCTAAAGACATGAAATAAAGGAAGGGGTGAGATACCTCTTGGAATACACTTCATAGGATTTGATGATTGATTGGATTGGAACAATGAAGAGAGGGAAGAAAGGAATTGAAAATATTGTTGTTGTCCCTGGCTTGGACCTGTTAATAAGAGTAGGACCTCATGAGGAAATGTTTTACAAGTAAAATTAAATTCAGTTTTTGACATGCTAATTTTGAGTTGCTGCCCAGAACATCTAAGAAATAATCTTCCAATAATGAGTTGGAAATGTGGTTTGAAAGAAGGTGAAATTTAGAGCTTTGAAGTTCCTGATTTGTTAATGGTGATTGTAGATTACTATGAAATTGCTGAGGGAAAATCAGAGTGACAGTAAAGCCAGGGGCATGTAAGACTTTAGGCACCAGGAAAGGAAATCAGGAGAGGGGATTTGAGATGTAGCTCATAAGGACGAGAGTCAGGAGTTTGCGCAAGATTCTCAAGGAGACTGGACAACAGGTAAAATGGTGCAGAGAAGTCTGAAGGGCATGAGAGTTGAATATTAAAGGAGGCAGCATAGTTCTTTGGCACAGTTGTCTTACTGCATTATTATTATTACAGTAATTTTGGCTTTGACTGTGGGTAACATTGCAGTAGACATCCAGTGAACTGGCATCGTGAGGATTGGTAGTGCCAGATAAATGTCATTTCTGGTTGCTTCAGAGTTACTGTTAAAAATAGGCCTAACTAATACTATGCCCCATACCATACCATACTATACCATAAACTGTGTGTTGTCTTGATATTACTATTGAAATACAGTAATTAAAAGCAAATTAAGACAAAGACAATGTAACAGTTTGATTATAAAATTAGCTTTGTGATTGTAGTTTGCAATTTTAGTTAAATGGCAGTCAATAAACCTTTCAACTTAATGAACTCCACTACCAAATTTTTTTAACTTCAGGTAACTTAGAAAAAACACAGACACATACACACTTAAAACTGTTACAGTACAGGTAGAGGGTTTGCTGGGTAGACATCGCATCAGGATCATCAGGAGCTCATGATGTAGTTAGGACAGGATCAGCAGAAGTGCTCGTGGATGGTTTGGGATCTACATCACTCGATGCTGTACTGGCAAACTTGCATACAGCTTTCTTGAAAAATGAATGAATATCAGCTTGCTTTGAGGCCCTGTGTCTTTCATGCAAAGTCAGGTCGTGCATGATGTTCAGCTTCATAACATGCTGAGACTTTAATTTTTATTTAAAGCATTGTTTTTTCGATTTTTTTGCCGGTTGTTTGAGAGTGCAGGTTGCTTGAGTTCCAGCTAATGGAGAGTCTCCTGTATTTGACTCTTTCTGATCTCCAAAGACCTTGTTGACTACCTGCTACTAAAGGGGCTTTTATCTCTGGCCCTTCCTGGGAAGAGCTCCATTTTCCTGACACTGCCCTTTCCTTGGAATTTCGTGAAATTCTCCAAGGAAAGGGCAGTGTCAGGAAAATATTTCATGAAAGTTCTGCAAGAGGAGCTTTTTAGCTTTTTCTGCTCCCAATGTAAATACCAACAACCCATCCAGGTGCTCAGAGAGTAGTCAGGGTTATATTTAGCACAAGCATATAGTGTCATCTGTTAAACTGGGCTTGCAATCTCAAATTCCTACAGGGTTATGCAACATTGGTGAGTAGTTGGTGAATGGAGAGAGGGTTGCTTTTGTATTAGGTTTAGCCTTGTTCAGTTTCAGCTATGGTTATGATATGTAGACCCAGTGATGCCAAATCTTGTTTTTCAAGAAAAGTTTGAAATCTAAGCTTTGGGTGAATGTACTTTTTAAAATGTGAATGAATTCATGTTACAAACTCTGGAATCAGCTGCCTTGGGCCAGTGTGTTTAAAGTTGCTAGTGGAAAGCTTTCTATTGCACAGCAGCCAGAGCTTTTAAGGAGCAAATGTAGTTGTCAGGGGAGAGGGCTGCCCTTTGCATGTGTCTCTTTCTCCACATCTGTTCCTGCCTTGGATGGGAATTAGTGGGAATTAGAGACTTGGAGAAGTGTTGTGTTCAGTGTCCCAGATCCAGACCAGCAGCACTGCCACCTCTTGCCTGCACTCCACGTGCTAAAACTGTTACACTCCTGCTGTACGTGTCTTTGCATGAAGGGTAGGTTGTTTTATTGAAAAGTGAATTTAGCTTTAAGGAACCAAATACAAACTTTTTATTCAGAATTCAGATAACCAAAACATGCAACCATCCAGATTTTGGTTTCTTTATATTCTGTAATCATAGTTTTTACTCCTCATTTGAAATAGTTGAATCAAGACATTATATTAACTAGCTTTTAGAGTTGAGTGTATTTTAAATTTTTGAAAAATCTGATGATTCACATATGTGTGGATTATGTTCACTGAAACCACACTCACACTCAACAGTCTTTTATAGTGTAATCTATTTTCAACTTTGTTTTCTTCTTGAATACTTACTTTTCCTACAGTCTCATCAAAAGTAGTTTGGCAGCAGCGACTAAGAATAAGACTGTGGTGGGGAAGATAATACCACTTTTTTGGTGGCAGAGGGAGAGGATCTAGGAGCAGAGCAGGGCTGGGAAGAGGTAGCACCAGGTTCAGACCTAAAACCAGAAATCAACCTGTTGCTTTTTAACTTTGGGATCTCGAGTAAGTTATTCAGTTAACTCTTTCTGATAATGAGAATAATAATACCTGTTTATGGCACAGGATTGCTGTGAGAATCACATAACTTGGTTTGGGGAGGCACTTTATAAATCTGAGGTGACTTGTGCGTGTAATCGCTGATTATAAGAAAGGGCACATTGGGAATGACCCTTGGAATTTGCTTGTATTAAATGTTAAGCCTGCAGAGTAGTTGCCTCAAGATTGCTATTCCAGGAGGAATAGACTAACAATTACTGTGGTGAAAACATCTGTGGCAAATATATGAAATAAAAACTGATTTAGAAGAAAGAGGCGGTTTTTCCTTGTTTCCCCAATGATGCTTTAACGTATGCTTTTCAATGCACCACAGGTATCAACTCAATTGTGGCCATCGCATCATACACTGGATATAATCAAGAAGACTCTGTTATCATGAATCGTTCAGCAGTAGACCGAGGCTTTTTCAGGTCAGCTATTTATAAAAGTTGTCAAAACACACATAGAGTAAAAATATTAATATTTTAATCAAGAAAGTTCTTTAAAAATTGATTTGACTTCTGTGAGTTCAACTTTCTGGTGGTTTTGAAGGTCAGGCTTGAAGAAATTTTGATCTCACAGCAGATTAATTTTTCTGTTAAGATTAATATTTTGCCTCCATTTATGAAAGTTTGTGGGTATCAGGCACATGGGGTTGTATGGATGCCGGTATAAAGTTTAGCGGTAAAATCAGTGCCCTATTCCAGAAAGTAGAAGGCCTGTTGGTGTTCATGAATGACTGAAGACCTTGCTTCCTGTATCTCAGGATTTTCAGATACTATTACCTTCAGCCCCCTTTTTGCATTTAGATAATTCTAGAAGTATCTAAAGAAGAAATAAAAATATACCTGTAATCTTAGGGCCCATAAATAACTGTTATTAAACTTACAGTGTTTTCAGTCTTTTTTTTCTATTCTTCAGTTTGATTAATTTATTGGCAAACAATTTCAAATTCATGGCATATGAAAATTGGTTAACAAAACTGGGAATTCAGAAGAGGGATGAATTTTTTTTTCTGTGTAGTTGCAGAGGATAGCATTAGGACCAGAGGGTAGACATCATAGCTTTAATATCACAAACTTCTCACTTGAAATATTGGAGCAGTTATTCTAAGTGACCATCTCTGAGGGTAATTATGGAAGGGATTCTTGTTTTGGGTAGGCGGTTGGATTCATTGACCTCAGGTCCTTCCTCTTCTCACGTAAATTCCAGCTGTGTTAAGGTTTTGGGTAAAATGCTACATGTGTGGCCCATGTAATAGCATTTAGGGTCTAACTTAGCCTTAATACGGTTTACCTTTTCCAGATTCATGGTTTAAACTGTTTCCCAAATATCAATTAAGTAAAACTTTTTGGGATGGTCTAAGCCTTATCATTAGAGGAAAAGAGAAGTTATCTTAAGAAATCCTGTTTTTAGGTCTGTTTTCTATCGATCATACAAAGAACAGGAGTCTAAAAAAGGATTTGATCAAGAAGAAGTTTTTGAGAAGCCTACGCGTGAAACATGCCAGGGTAAGTGATACTGTCATGTAAATTATGGAATTCACAGTTAGCCATGGCTTTCCTAATTAATTTTTCTGGATTTTGTTCCCCCTTCTTTATTTTTTTTGCCATTTGGGGATATATTTTTATCTCATTCTTAGAGCTCCTATTTAAGAAAATATGTGTTTACCAAAAGTCTTTGCACCTAGGCATGGGCTTGCTCTATGTTCTATCCTCGTAGGTCCTGAATTGTAGGGGAGAGGTCATGTAAATTCATGGAACGCACCTCAGCTCCATTCTCACTTGTACTGTGTCCTGTCCCTCAGTTTATGTATTTGTATGGGAACTCCCTCGCCGCTTCATGTTGTGGTGTGACCATAATAATTGTCTGGTCACGGTATTTGTACACATCCAACAAATAAATGAGAGGTTAGCTAGCATTTTTCTGTTTCTTCTACAATACTCAAAGTTATTTTCTAGTTGTTATTTTCATAGACAAGAAATATGTATATAGTAGTATGGATGAAATGTTGTTCCAGGGAAAAGGAGTATCTCTGCTTTAGTTTTGACTTCTAATATTGCATGAAGTAAAATGTGTTTTGTTTCCCTAGGCATTTTCCTATTGTTGCATTTCTTGGGGGTGGTTCTTTGTAGTAGTGAATTGATGGCCAGTGGAGTTAAGATTACTGTAAGATAAAATTCAAAATTTCTGTGGGAGGATGTATGCAGAAGCCATAGTCTTTGTCGTGTAATACAGAGATCAGAAGTGGGCAACACACTTATCCAGGTGGAGAATCTGATTTGCCAGTGCTCAGTCCAGTGTTTTTTAGAGTTCAGAATAGTTTGTAATATTTGGAATAAGGCCATTATATGGTATTGAGATTTATATGAACTTCTGTGACTTGGAAATGACTTACACATTTGTTTTTTAGTCTTTTGGGGGGGGATTATGTGACATTTAAATACTTTTCTATCTTGTAATGCCATTTCAGAAAATGTCATGTCTGCTTCCTTGTAGGTATGAGGCATGCCATTTATGACAAGCTGGATGATGATGGTTTGATAGCTCCTGGGGTCCGTGTGTCAGGAGATGATGTTATCATAGGCAAAACAGTCACTCTGCCTGAAAATGAAGATGAGCTGGAGAGTACTAACAGACGCTATACCAAGAGAGACTGTAGCACTTTTCTTAGAACTAGCGAGACAGGCATTGTGGATCAGGTTATGGTAACTCTCAACCAGGAAGGATATAAATTTTGTAAAATAAGGGTGAGTATAGATTTGTCATAATGCTGTTTATAGAAAGTAAAACAGATTGACTTAACTGACCTGTTTTTATATGAATTCAGGTACGCTCTGTTAGAATTCCACAGATTGGAGACAAATTTGCTAGTCGACATGGTCAAAAGGGTACTTGCGGTATTCAGTATAGACAAGAGGTAGGTAACTTTTATCTCCCTTACTCCTAACCCACAGTTTTGTTGAACATTTTATTAAATCAAAACTTGCTTTAATTTAAGAGCCCAGTGGTGGTAAAGGCTTGACTTTTCATTTTAGTGTTGAATAAGTATATGAACATACTATACTATATTGAACATAATTTAGGACACAGAAAAGTTCAAATTGTGGGTGGTGGTCAGTTCTAGTTCCATAGCCAAAGATTTAAGTTTCTTTTTAAAAATTCCCTTATAGGATATGCCTTTTACCTGTGAAGGTATCACCCCTGATATCATCATAAATCCCCATGCCATCCCCTCTCGTATGACTATTGGTCACTTGATTGAATGTCTTCAAGGGAAGGTAAGGGATTTTCTTTGACAGTGTGGGTTCCAAACTGAGGTTTCTTCCAAAATGATGATAGGTTGATTTCTCTCATATTTGAGCCAGGGTCCTTTGGAAGAAACTAGTATGATACTTATTTTCCAGCTTTTAAATTGGTTATGATTATGCCTTTTTTCTTGCAAAAATTGGCAGAGTTATGCTAAGTCATAATTTTTATAAAATTTACTTAATCCAGTTTCTACATATATTAATTTATGGTTATCCTTTTGAGTAGTTCTTTTCTGTAGGTAAGGAATTAATTGGTGTCTAGTTCATTGTGAACTTAATTTTATAGCTATAGTATTAGCTGTGCGTGTGGAGACTTACTTTTAAGTCTCTTGTTAAGGTAGAATGGCTACAGTCTTAACAAAATGGATGGGTTGGTGTGTGGGCATTAAAATGTTATTTTTCTTGAG